>CM055266.1:880554-899026 GCA_029237695.1 Conchocele bisecta
TGATAATTTCACAACAAACGTATCAAACATATAACGTTTCTTCACAAATCTTTAACAAATCACATTGGCCGTTACAATATGATAAACTAGTAGTCCAATACAACTACAGTTGAACCTGTGCTAAATGTCACCTCTGAATCGCAATTACCTCTATATAGCAGCCACGCGTTTGCTTACCCAAATTATTCAAAATAAACCTAGTATGAACAAAGACCACCTGTGAACAAAGGCAATATGTTCTCGTCCCATGGCTGGCATTTATTCACAGGTTTGACTGTATAACTGTTCTTTCTACATAAGTATCGAATGTCAGTGTATTTTGATGAAACGCAAGCCAGGAAACGCGAGATGAAACTGTTCATGGGAAATGGGGCTTAAAGGATTTGTGACCAGTGTATCTCTTGATCAAATGGTACAATCTTGTAGCAAGCACTGATGTTGTCTGATAACGACGTATATTGCTTTTTAAAAGCATGATGAATGGCTATGAACTGGTATGGATCTATACTGGTCGCAAAACCAATAAGCCCCATTCACATTAGCACTTACTAAAATGAACTTACATTAAACTTCGTACGACAAAAATGTTCGCAAGCGCAAATTTACGATCGTCTGGAAGTTTCAATGGATTTACATTTTAATTGATGGATTTACATTTATTGAGCATAGGCTGCATATGCAAATGTAATTGTTTACAAGAAAACATTGTTAATGTGATATTTACAGACTATTATAATTTTACACTTACGAACAGTTTAGTCGGTCGAAGTCTAGTGAAACGGCCACCAGCAGTACTGAGGTTCCGTCCGTGCGACTGTACGTCATCCGTGGTTATTATCGTTTGTTCATCATAACACATCTTGGTATTTCATTAGAATTGTCTCCAAGGAGACAATTCTAATGAAATGCCAAGATATGTTTTCATGACATAACTTCAATATTACTGGAGGGATAACATATATTCGCACTGTTGATACATGTACATAAGGACATATGCGGCGTACATAGTATCTAGTTTGTAACATCACATCACGTAAGTAAGGCAACAAATAACCTATCGTGACCACATGTTGAAGTAACGGACCAACGTCTATCAATGCATTAAATGTACCTACATGCAGGAATACTTAAGAAAATATATAGTCGACTGCTTTTTACTCTCTTGTATAGACAGAGAGTAAAGAGTATTTTTTAATTATTGATACGTTTAGATAATTTTACTCTGTGTCATTAGAGAGAGTGAACGGACAGTGTTGAATCTTATTTTTGATTATTGATACATTTAGATAATTTTATATATATATTTATATTTAGAGACCTTGGTTCGTTACTGCAGCCTGTGAGTGTGCCATGCAGCAAAGTGAACTGAAGAAACAAAGTAAAACTAACTATTGTCTGTTCCACGTTTTGCTGCCGACGAACATTTAGCTATTAAACACATTAAATCTAAAAAATATTTAAAATTAAGTACTTTTTCATCAATAACAAAAAAGTCACACTCCCCAAAAAAAAAAATCATCAAATATTGATTTAATTGCGAAAAAATGGGAATTTAACATGGGGATTCTTCACGATCAAAAAAACGAAAAGTTTTGAAAATTGACTCCGAAACCTGGCGAGACAGCTTGCAAATGATGTAACTAAGAAAACAAAAGTTAGATTGTGAAAATCGGTCAACAAATAAAAAAAATATTTAAAACAAAATATATTTTTAGCCCCCAAGTTAAATTCCCATAGGAAAATACTTTTTTCGCAATAAAATCAATAAATTCCATCAAATAATTTTTTTGTGGAGGGTTATTGTTTTGTTATTGATGAAAAAGTACTTACTTTTAAATATTTTTTTAGATTTAATGTGTTTAGTAGCCAAATGTTCGTCAGCAGCAAAACATGGAACAGACAGTAAGTAACTAAACTACTGTCTGTTTCACGAAAGCTGCCCAAATTTTACGGCTATATAGACAATTCAAAAACAATATTTTTTTCGATAATATTAAATTAAAGGAAAATTTAAGAATGAGCTTTCTTTTTATTTCGTGAAATTTGGTCAAATATTGATTTTATTGCGAAAACAAAATTTCCCCATGTTAAATCCCCATAGACATCTTCACTCCGTGATTTAACATGGGGAAATCTTTTGGAATTTTAGAAATACTGAACCGATTTTTAAAATTTAACTTTTGTTTTCATAGTTAGATCATATCCAAGCTATCTAGTCAGGTTTCGGTGTCAATTTCCAAAATTTTTCGTTTTTTGACTCCTCCCACACTTCCTTACCACTTTTTCCCCAATGTTAAATTCCCATAGACAAATCAATTTTTCGTAATAAAACCAATATTTGACCGAATTTCACGAAATAAAAAGAAGGCTCATTCTTAAATTTTCCTTTAATTTAATACTATCGAAAAAAATATTGTTTTTGAATTGTTTATATGGCCGTAAAATTTGGGCAGCTTTCGTGAAACAGACTATAGATACTTTTAATGTTGGTGTCCCATTGATTTTAGTTACACACGGCTCTTTATAGGAAATAAATAAGTGTAGTGCTGTGCAATTTAATCATGTAGCAATCTTTAACTTACTGATAGAGACGCACGTTTGTATCAGACTATTTTGATACACAATGAGACAGGGGACATTTGTATTTTGTTATCAATTAAATTAGGAAACGGGATGGGCGAGACTCTGCCTACTATTATATTTATCCAGTCAACACATACAAATACACACACACATATATGTGATATATGGAGATTTGAAAGATGGGGTCAATTTGTTTTTCCACCTTGTAATAGTTGTTTTTATGTCAGACGCACACTAAACGTTGTTTTATTGCATAACATTGGCGCCCACAGTGTACTAACACAGTGTACTAACACAGTGTACTAACACAGTGTACTAACACAGCGTAATACATATCATATACACTAGTGTAATAAATATGGAAATTAGCTCGTTACAGAAAACACGTTTGGTGACAAGTACAGTTTCAATGTATGATTATGTGCTTATGCAATAAATATAATCTAACATATATGATGATTGAATATGGTAAATAGAGGATAAATAGAGGATAACTATGATAAATAGAGGATCCTATACATAAGTGATGATTCAGTATGATATTTATTAAACGAGTTTACTGATTTCATAAGGAGCAGAATTTAAGGTTCTTAATCTTCACTTCTGCACGGGACCTATTTTTTCATACTTTACACCAACTTGCTCTGGATTTACACTAATTAAATATAGATGTAATGATTACTCTGCAAGATAAATTCATATACTATGAATACCATTGTGCTTGCCGAAAATGTCAGCGTCTGGAAATGAAACTACGTCAGGTGACAAACATGTTAATACCTTTTTGAAGAAAAAAAACCCACAACAACACCCAAATTCATGCTTGAAAATGATGTCAAAGATATATTAACATGCTTGTGAAGAAGAAGTACATTGTAGATGAATTGAGCACGTTCTGCAAACACACAGTGCCTATGCCCTAAAACATCTGCAATATATTTTGTTCACGACTACATTTGACACACCGCGTATGAATATCGCTTGGTTTAGTGTGGTTAAACCTGCCAGTTTCAACATGTGTTACGGTCTGTAGCAACACAACGTGGTCGCTGATCAGGAATGTCGTTAGTAAAACCTAGATATGGCCAAGTGTTTGTTATGACGGGACATACAGATCCAAAGTCTATAATCTATGTGTAATCTCGTCTGTGAGTGGCCACGCATATTTTAAAACTGTGAAATTAACCAAAGTCCGGGAGAGATAACGCGGTACACAGTTCGTGATAAACACGAACTGTGCATAGTGCAGAATTCGGGAAAATTGATAATAATCCGGCAACTCATGTTAATTTGTCTTTGTTAGTGGTTTGTATTCGTCTGGGATCCCACTTTCCGAATAATCCGGGTGCATTCGGACACTTTCAAGGTCATGTCAAATTAATTCTAAATCTAGGTCAACGTGCTGGTAGTTATGCCCTAAAACGGAGGAATTGGTCAATTTGAAGTATCAATAATCTCTTTGCTGGTATGCATCACAATAATTCAGCAATTAAGTAATCGAACAACAATTATCAAGGTCAATGTCACAACACTGTATTTTCAAGGTCACCGAATGATATTGATAACGGCAAGTTGCTTCCTAATAGAAACTGCATGCCATTCGCACAGCGCAATAAGCAGAGCCGTATAACCAAAAGATTAGTACCTGGCGTGGGGTACCATTGAACACTCTATACACATATTTAATGTATGTGAACACTAGTCAAACGAGCAACTCCTTATAATCACAATGACACTTATTTTAATGTATGCTAGAAATATGTTCAAATATCCAAGTATGTAATTATATTATATTTATGGTGTATTGTTAAATTCTTTGACATTGAATACATGGATTAAAGCATCCACATGCAGTACACGTATTTGATTTTGGTCTATACTTGGTAAATCGTTTCTTTTGGTGGCCATTTTGAAATTAAACATGACTGTCGTGATTATTATATCATGGCTAGCAAATAAATTATTATCAATAGCAGATTATGTTGGCTTATTCACGTTTTTAAGCAAAGTAATGGATGTATCACTGCTAAGATATTTTTTAGCATACATGTATTTATAAGAAAATGCAGTTTGGTGGCAATTTTGAAAATATACCGCAATGCATTTAACATACTTGTGTGTTTCTGCTAGTAACATGCTGAATATCTATTATTCCGATCTTCCGAGCAATTTATGCGGTTATCAGTTCAATGAAAACTGCAAATTATCCTATCCATATCGTTATTCGGACAACATACATGCATGAAGGTCAATGAATGACATTGAACGTGATCAAATGTGATCTGAGTAGCGTGCAGTCTGATCTGGAACAACACTGATCACTAATTATACGAGATTGTTACTGGAGAAATGGATCACAGTCTGGTCAGGATCTGCACTGTTCGTCATTCCATCAATGAAACACCAGTGCTCTAATAAGCAAGTATATAGATCGTTATAAAGCTACAGGAGTGTTATTTGATCAGGAGCTACACATGTCACAAATCACATAAGCCTCATTTCTCCAGCCACAGCCACATACATACGTGAACGGCATAACAACTTTCATTATTTGTGTAATAATATGGACATTTCTGCCATCTGCTTAAGGATTCGTCATACTCCTGTAGCATATTTCATCAAAATTGCAAAGTATACTTTAGTAGCAAAGTATACTTTGAGGGAGAAATTTTCAATTTTATGATAAATTTATTAATTGTTATTATACTGAATTTATTACATTATCACAGCCATTTTGGCGGTGATAATGTAATAAATTCAGTATAATAATTCTGCATACTTTTAATCATCAAATATATGCAGTTGTTAGTTTTATATGAAATAATGAATTTCAGCAAAAATAAATGATTACTCCCTCAAAGTATACTTTGCTAGTAAAGTATACTTTGCCAAGTTGATGAAATCGGCTACTGATCATCAATTGCTTTAAACATAATTCCTTCCTGACGTGATGGGATATGTGTATAACATATATGTGAACATTGCCTCGTCACTGTATGCTATACGGCGCATGGTGTTGCTCAGTCGGCCATCTTAGTAGGTTCAAGCCATCTGCCAGTTTCACATATTGTGGCGTTTGACATTGAACGGAAAGTGCAATGTAGAGCATATTATATATTGTAGCTAATCATAATGTAGAAAAGCCAGAACACACTCCTAACAATTATAGTACTATAAGTCAGATATCTGTGTACTTTTGGCAACATTCTAAAATGATATCAGCAATAGCTACTATGTACATATTTCCTAGATATTGCACTGTGCCAGATATAGAGAATAGTAGGTTAGTGCCGTGAATAGGGAAAACTATCTGGCAAGGCTCAGGAAACGGGATGGGCGAGGCTCTGCCGAGCACATCCCGTTTCCGTGCCGCGCCAGATATTTAAAATGCAAAAAATAGTATTGACTGGATATCAAAAATGTTTCACGGCACCGTTTTTCACGGCACATACGCACTGTGTTGACGGGATAAATAAATACACATGTGTCATGTTTACTCTCCCAAACAAAGCTTCACTGCAATTTCAGGTATATTTTAATAGTGTCAAATAATATAGTAGAGTAGTGGGTATATATGGTATGTCCTGTGCGGTCAGCCAGGTAAACGTGACAAGCTGTACCATTTTCTGTGTATGAGGCTATTTACATTGGCGATTCTTGTTGTTAAAAAGCATACATACACTTGTCCAGCTTGGTGTAATATAATTGATCGGAATGTTAATCCTGGCCTTTGGACATATAATTATGTACATTATATCATATATTCTACTTTGCATTTTCCATTCAGTGTCAAACGCCACATGATGTGCCATTGGTTGATGGCGGGAATACACACAGATGGCTGACTTTGCCACCCCATGAGCCGTATAGTATACAGCACCGAGGTGATGTTTTACTATATGTCATGCATACGATATACCATTACATTTGGGAAGCAATTATGTTTAAATTATATGATGATCCTGTGTCAAACGGGTCCTTAAGACGACTTCGCTATCGCGCTATCACGTTATGTGGATGGCAGAAACATGCCACCATACTGCATGACCTTGTTTTAGATATGAGTCATGACACCATGATTCACTATGCGACCAGTGGAGATCTGGGGCCCGTTTCACTAAACTTCGTACGACTAAACTGTTCGTAAGTGCAAATTTAGGATCGTCTGGAAATTTAAAGCCTATGCTCAATAAATGTAATCCAAAAATTGCTTACAAGAAACATTGTTAATGTAATATTTACGGACTTTCATAAGTTTGCACTTACGAACATTTTAGTCGTACTAAGTTTAGTGAAACGGGCCCCAGGATTAGTTGATTTTGCACAGTTTTCAGCTGTCAATAATCTACAATGTAACGTTTGCGTTGCATAAAATCTGCATTAAAATAACTTTAACAAACAGTATAAATCCTATCAGGCTACAGAAGTGAGCTCGCAGATGAGAAGCTAGACTGACCACAAATACAATAAGCCCCATATCTCATGTCACAGCCACAGTTTCTAGCCGACTGTGGCAATGGGGAGTATGATCAGGGACTACATGGGTTGTCGATGCCGTTTAGATCTATGTTTTATCAGCCAGATGTAACCTTTACACTGATTAATTAAATTGTGTCGTCTGCTGTTTAAGTTCATTTTCCATTTTTCTCATAAAAAACGTGGTTTGTCTAAAGTGCTGTCAAACCATGTTTTTATTGAGAAAGAAGGCAACATATAAACTAACAGCAGACGACATTTATTGTGTCCAGCAATCGAAGAGTTAATGCAGAAGGGAGCGCGATTTGATTGGTTTGTTGGCATTTCATGAATAGCGTTACATTTCGGCTTTGTTTTATTCCAGATATGAAAGAAAATGGAAACATGCAGGAAGTGACGTCACCTTTTCATTCCCAGCCGGAAGTAATTCTACACGTTGATAGTGCAGCTCTGGATAATGTTTCCTAGGCTACCACTTATATATCGTCTGATCGCCGTCTGCCTATCCGTAACATGCATTATGGTGCTCTTCAGTAGTTTTCCGACATACAGCGTTCACAGACGACCGCCCTGGTTAGATAACGTCATCGCCTCCCAGTTACGGGACCAGCGACCCGTGGGTACGGCTTACCGTGCTGATGACACAAACGATAATTCCCGGGACTCCTTAGAGAAAGCAGACGTTCAGGTCACATACACTCCGGAACCATACATTACGACATCATCCGAACCACCAGATCCAGTTGTTAATCCCCACGATTTCAAATATCTCATAAATCCATCCAAACTTTGCAATATTGACAACTTAAGCATACTTATTTACGTCCATTCAGCGCCGATAAACTGCAAGAAACGACAGATGATACGCGAGACATGGGGGGCCAAGGCGATACAAATCAGGTATAACATGCGCCTCGTGTTCATCATGGGCCAGGTGAACAACAGTAATACGATGGACCTCGTCACGTTGGAGAGCAACCGTTACGGAGACATTGTCGTCGAGGACTTCAACGATTCGTACCGAAACCTGACGTACAAAGGCATTGCCGCGTTACGTTGGGCGTCCACGTACTGTGATGACGTCACATACGTCTTCAAAACCGATGACGACATTCTTGTTGATATCGACGCCGTCATGCAATACATGAATACGTCAACGTTTCAAAATTACGGTACCAAGGACCTCATTGTTTGCAACCAATGGCAACGTATGAAGGTGATCCGAGACGAAAAAAGCAAATGGTACATATCGAAAAAGGAATACGCGAACGATTTCTTCTCGCCGTATTGCTCTGGGTCTGCGTTCATCATGAGTATTGACGTCGCAAAGCGCATGTATGACGCCTCCTTCTATACACCATTTTTCTGGATTGACGACTTCTACATTACTGGGTTGTTACCCAAAAAGTTGAATCTGCAACATAAACGATTGAACGATGCCTATGTGTTGAGTTCCAATGTCGCTGTGGAAAAAATGAAAGGTGATAACAAACGGGTTTTCAAGTTCTTCCACGTGAATAAATTAACACATATTTACAAAATGTGGCGCATGCTCAAACAACGCGCCAATGTCACGTGCGGCGATTGTTTCACGAGAACAACTAGCATAGAAGGACAATCAATAGTGAGTTAACACATTACATGTCGAGGCTACACAATCAATTTATCGAACAAAATATAAAAATGCTCTTATTTTATGCATATAATTATTCGTGTATGTTGTGTAAGTGTATGTTGTTACTACTCATTTGAACCGTCTAGCAGAGAGAGAGAGGAGAGAGAGAGGAGAGAGAGAGAGAGAGAGAGAGAGAGAGAGAGAGAGAGAGAGAGAGAGAGAGAGAGAGAGAGAGAGAGAGAGCCGAGACGGTTCAAATGAGTAGTACCGAGCGGGGTAGACATTGTTGGGTGCATTGAAGTCTGTAGATACATACAATGTTATTATTGAAAACAAATTGTATTATATTATTTATTACTCCATAAATGTATACGTTGTTACCACTCATTTGAACCGTTTCGTCGATACGGTTCAAATGAGTGGTAACAACGTATACAATAACCGGTCTATGAGTAGGAATACTTGAACGCTTTGCTCGTAATAACGTTGATATTGGTATGTTCGGATTGTGGTTATGTCCCCGTCACCGACTGGTGAGGGGGGCATATACAGATAGTGATACCGGCGTCCGTACGTCCCGTCCGTACGCCCCATGCGTCCGTACGTGCCGTAGTCCTGCTCTGGTAAATTTATAATTTCTGTTCCTTTCACGAGCCCCCGCTAAGTCCAAGGTCATGGTCACATACTTAGTGTTTACAAAACCTTAACCCTCGGGTAAATTTCTTATAATTCCTGTTTCCTTTTACATGCCTGCTTGATATTTCACACATGAGTCCCTCTAATGGTTCTCTATCATGCGGTGACAAACCCACGATCCTCGGTTCCCCGTTAAGCACAAGTTCAATGTCACATACTTAGTGCATTCGAAACGTTAACGCTCGGGTTAATTTCTTATAATTTCCTTTCACATGCCTGCTTCATATTTCACACATGCATTCCGCTGATGGTTCGCATGCTGTGACAAATCCATTATCCTCTGGCCCCCCTCAAACGCAAGGTCAAGGTCACATACTTAGTGCTTTAAAACATTAACGCTCAGGTAAATGTCTTCTAATTTCTGTTTCCTTTCATGTCACCGCTTCATAATTCTCATTTTGCCCCCGCTAATCGCAAGGTCAAGGTTAATTACTTTGTGTGTTCAAAACATAACGCTCTAGAAATATCTTATCATTTTCCTTTCATGTAACTTCTTCATATTACACACATGCAGTCCTCTGATGGAGCTCTATCATGACAAATCCACCATACTCCGGCATATTGTGTTTTCAAATGTGCCCTCGGTTTCTGTTACTGCCAGCGGGGGTATTCGTCACATTTATAGCTTATAATTCGCTCTACTGTCTAAGCGCTCCACTGATTTCAAATACATTGGGTTAGGGTTAGTGTAGTGAAACCTCTCTAAACCGGACACCCTGGGGACCTCCCCTGGGTGTTTGGTTTAGAGAGGGTTCATTGTAAATCATGCATTTCATCATACCGAGCCATAGATGTGTGTTATGTGATCACGAACAGACATTATCCCCAGAGATAGATGACCAAGAAACTCGTCAAAGAATAGATCACTGATGTTTTCTTGTGTTCGGTTTAGAGAGGGTCCACTGTATTGTAGCCCCAATAAGTTACATATTACCAGATATAATGACAAGAAATGGAATATAAATAGTATGGGGATTCGATTACAGACCTGGCTAACTAATTATAAGTACATGTATGTTATTGCTTACACATTGGAATGTTAAGGAATTAAATGCTGCGATCGCTAAGTCTCCCTCGCATTTAATTTCTTAAAAATCAAATATGAAAATAACTTGAGGTAGTTGTACCCTTCGTGTGACCCCATGCAAAGTATATGGAAAGCTAATAAAAAACCTACTAATACAACAATAGCAACTTACAAACCACATGAAAGTGATATGTACATGTAAGTCTATATGCAGATAATCCTGCCAATAACAAGAGCTGTAGGAGAACAGCATAGCTCGACTACGAGGGTTGTCGATGTACACATAGCTTGACAAACAAGGTGGCCGTGGCCTGCATAAAAAGCTTAACAAGGTTGACTCAAAACCTTAACCAAGGGAAATTAAGTAAGTAATTCAAGGTTAAATGTAGGTCAATGTCAGATATAGGTCAAGGGTTATTGATGTACATCACTAGGAGATGAATTTTTCCAAGTATGGTTGCTGTAGGCCCAGGAGTATTCCATATACATGCTTGACTAAAAACCTTAACCAAGGGGAAACAACTAAGTAATCCAAGAATAAAAGTAGGTCAAGGTCAAATATAGGTCAGGGATTATTGATGTACATCGCTAGTAGATGAAGTTGTCCAAGTATGGTTGCTGTAGGCCCAGGAGTATTCCATATACAAGCTTGACTATAAACATTAACCAAGTTTGAGTACAAACCTTAACCAAGGGGAAATAAGTAAGTAATTCAAGGTTAAATGTAGGTGAAGGTAAAATATAGGTCAGGGGTTGTTGATGTACATCCCTATGAGAATAAGTTATCCAAGTATGGTGTCTGTATGCACAATAGTATTCCATCTACAAGCTTCACTAAAAACCTTAACCAAGGGGAATTAACTAAGTAATTCAAGGTTAAATGTAGGTCAAGGTCAAATATAGGTCAGGGGTTGTTGATGTACATCACTAAGAGATGAAGTTGTCCAAGTATGGTTGGTGTAGGGCCGGGAGTATTCCATCTACAAGCTTGACTAAAAACCTTAACCAAGGAGAATTAACTAAGTAATTCAAGAGGAAATGTAGGTCAAGGTCAAATAGATATCAGGGGTTATTGATGTACATCACTATGAGAAAAGGTTGTCCAAGTATGGTGTCTGTATGCACAATAGTATTCCATGTACAAGCTTGAGTAAAAACTTTAAGCAAGGTTGATTAAAAACCTTAACCAAGGGGAATTAACTAAGTAATTCAAGGTTAAATGTAGGTCAAGGTCAAATATAGGTCAGGGGTTGTTGATGTACATCATTAGGAGATGAAGTTGTCCAAGTATGGTTGGTGTAGAGCCAGGAGTATTCCATCTAGAAGCTTGACTAAAAACCTTAACCAAGGGGAATTAAGTAAGTAATTCAAGAGGAAATGTAGGTCAAGGTCAAATATAGGTCAGGGGTTGTTGATGTACATCATTAGGAGATGAATTTGTCCAAGTATGGTTGGTGTAGAGCCAGGAGTATTCTATCTAGAAGCTTGACTAAAAACCTTAACCAAGGTTGACTAAAAACCTTAACCAAGGGGAATTAACTAAGTAAGTCAAGAGGAAATGTGGGTCAAGGTCAAATATAGATTAGGGGTTGTTGATGTACATCATTAGGAGATCAGGGGTTATTGATGTACATCTCTATGAGAAATGGTTGTCCAAGTATGGTGTATGTATGCACACTAGTATTCCATGTACAAGCTTGACTAAAAACCTTAACCAAGGGGAATTAACTAAGTAAGTCAAGAGGAAATGTAGGTCAAGGTCAAACATAGATTAGGGGTTGTTGATGTACATCATTAGGAGATGAAGTTGTCCAAGTATGGTGGGTGTAGGGCCAGTAGTATTCCATATACAAGCTTGACTAAAAACCTTAACCAAGGTGAATTAAGTAAGTAATTCAAGAGGAAATGTAGGTGAAGGTCAAATATAGATCAGGGGTTATTGATGTACATCACTAGGAGATGAAGTTGTCCAAGTATGGTCGGTGTAGGGCCAGTAGTATTCCATATACAAGTTTGACTAAAAACCTTAGCCAAGGCGTGACGGTGACGCCGACGCCGACGCCGACGCCGACGCGACGCCGACGCCGGGGTGAAAACATAAGCTGTAACTATTCTTCGAATAGTCGAGCTAAAAATGCACACAAATCTGTAATATGTAAATAATAGACCAAGTGTGATGTCGCACAAGTATATGTATGTCTATACACATGTGTGTAAAAGTCACGTTACAAATTATACATGTAAAACACCAAAAATGTGATTATTATGTTCTAACGACAGCATATGATGCATAGGCATAGGAGGGTTTCAATTATTGGGGGGCCAAACTATTTTGCTACATGTACAATTATATATGTTCGGTATGTCTTTGCTTACTATGCTACAGTACACTGTCCTGTACTACATGTATGTATATATAGCAAAGATATACATGCTGTAGTGATGCAATTAAATATACCGCATAATTGTGTTAGTTTTATGTTATGCCCTTATAATAGTGTAACATGTAACCAGAAATACAGAGTACAATTTTACATAACCCATTACACGTAATAAGATAAGGCGTGAAAATGGTCAGCTTACACTTACTCTCCAAAAAATACATAGAATGTAAGCTTTTTTATTTTGTAAAACACCGATGATTTTATACACGTTATCAGTTACATACATAAACTGATTGTAATTCCTTCTAACGATACATTATTGGATGAATAAACGCTTGCAGGCTGTGACATTGGTCAATGTATGACATACCGAGAGGGTACTTTGTAATGAATTGGTGCCCGAGTGAGATGTTTTGTGTGACAATGATAAGTTATTCTATTTTGATTAGCGTTTGAGCAGCTATCCTGCTAGAAAAACCTACCAAATGGATAGGTACAAAACCTTAAGGACCCATTCTATACCTGATCATCGTTTGATTCAAAGATAATTGCTTCGTAAATATGATAGAATATATGTGAATACTGCCTCGTTACTGTATCCTATACGGCAGTGGCCAAATCGGCCATCTTTGTGTGTTCCAACCATCAGCCAGTTTCACCTGTTCTGCCGTTTGACAAAGAACTCAAAATGTGAAGTAGAACATATGATATAAAGTAGCTAATCACATGTAGAAAAGCCAGTAGAACGGACTCCTATCAATTATATTATACCAAGCTGTAAAATATGTCAGTTATCTGGACAGGTTTGTGCCTGTGTATTTTTACTGCATGAACCACCATCATAAATAACTCATACACAGAAAATCGCACAGTGTATCACTTTTACCTGGCAAACCACACAACACATACCATATATACCCACTGCTGTACTCTGTTATTAGCTATCAAATCCAGTGACATGCAGGCAGTTACCTGAGTGTATTGTCCCTGGTGTCTACTCACCTACTATGCAAGTAAATGTGAACTTTACCTATGGTAGCATGTACAATAATATAGACTGCGCATCAGATTGAGAAGTTTACATTCATTTTTATATTGATGGGAAAAATGCTCAGATATATCGTCTTTTGTATAATTTGCTGGCATATTATGTATAGCTTGCCGTTGTCATTTATGTCTATTATGTATTGCACCAATATGAATATAACATATGTGAATATTGTCCTGTTACTGTATACTATATGGAACATTGAGTTGCCATCTCCGCCATCTTTGTATGTTCAAGCCATCGTAAAGTTTCACAACTTTGTGCGTTTGACACATACAGCAAATAATATGACAGTAAACCAAATAAAATATAATGCATAATAGACAGATGTGACAATGCCAAGCTATAAATATAATGCCTGTATAAAAGACGAGATATCTGAGCATTTCTCTCATCAATCTCAAAATAAATTGTGATGCGTAAACTTTTCAATCTGATGCACAGCCTATTGTTAGTGTACACATTATACATAGGTAAAGCCATAGACACCAGGGACAAAACACTCGGGTAACTGCTTACATATCACTGGATTTGATAGCTAATAACACAGTACAGTAGTAGGTACATGTATATATGGTGTGTGTTTTGTGGTTATATATGGTATGTGTTGTGTGGTTGGCCAGCCAGGTAAAAGTGATACACTGTGCGATTTTCTGTGTATCAGGGTATTTATAATGGTGGTTCATGTTTTTAAAAACACAGGCTCATACCTGTCCAGAAAACTGACATATTTGACAGTTTGGTGTAATATAATTGATAGGAGTCTGTTATCATGGCTTTTCTACATGTGATTAGCTACATTATACCATATGTTCTACTTCACAGTTTGAGTTCTTTGTCAAACGGCAGAACAGGTGAAACTGGCTGATGGCTAGAACACACAAAGATGGCCGGCCGATTTGGCATTTCATTCCGTGTGCCGTATAGGATACAGTAACAAGGCAGTATTCACATATGTGACATGCCAAGCGAAAACCTCCCTTATCTGAAAACGTGACGTAACGAGCTATAACGTTACAAAGATGGAGTAATTTCCACGCGGTTTTGACAAAGTAAACGTCACACTTAGCGTCATTGTCGCGTCTATGTATATTTTTTATTTATTTCCATAAATACGCCTACTTACTTTCTATATTTTATTTCGAAGAAAGCGGGTACTACAGTAAATGTTTCTGACAATAAAAAAATACCTCACGATGTATGAAAATCTACCTGTGTTTAATAAATCGGCAACAAAGAACATAGTTTCCTTTGTTTACCACTGGTCACGTTATCTCCCTTGGACAACTGCTCACGTCGTTCTCAAGACAATTCGTACATAAAACAACATGCAGGTGTGCCCATCTGGGCGGTAGGATAGAATTGGACTACGTCGGCGGAAAACTTACGGGTAA
Organism: Conchocele bisecta; assembly: GCA_029237695.1. Lineage (NCBI taxonomy): Eukaryota > Metazoa > Mollusca > Bivalvia > Lucinida > Thyasiridae > Conchocele > Conchocele bisecta. The sequence continues at coordinate 895,778 of CM055266.1, forward strand.
TTAGAGAAAAGTTAAATATTCCCACCTCTTTATTTCGTCTAATTCTCCGTGTATGATCGACCCTACCTCATAAAGGTGTATGTGTATTGCAATCATGCGGACATGACAACCCAGGTCTGGTAAAACACATTTAACTATCATTGACCCGTTTACATCGACAGTTGATTCAAAATTATACGAAACTGTAATTGTTAAACGTGTGTATAACTCCGTTGGATAAAACATGTCCTATGTTGGCTAGTTTTGTTCTCTAAGTCTCAGTATTGAATACATCCAAATGTAGACCTTGTATTGAGCATGCTGCCAGCCGCGAACGAAGGGCACACCGGTACCGAAACAATACAAGCGACGTACGCGTGTTTGGCATGTTTTCAACTTCTGACAAAGAGATCTTACTGCTGTGTTACACGCGACGACCCCTCTTTAAGAAATGTGATACATGTGCACGCAACGGCCGTCAAAAACAATATTCATCTTTATTCATAATTAAAATTAGAATCATTGTGTTGACATAATTTAAGGTCGCGTATTGCAGATATTGGAAATAATTCCTTTGAAAGTCTTCATACAATCTAAAACCTCATACATTTACAATGATTATCACAAGGACGGGGTTCGTTTATAGATATAAGTATAGTACTTATAGGTTATTATATTTTCTATATGTGGATATATGCACGAGCTACGTAGTATGCGATATTGTGCGACTTTAGTCGGAACGAGTGGCAATTATATCCACATACAAATCAAATAACATTTTTATAATATATGTAAATCACTCACAACTAAGATGCGCCTAAAAATATACAAACTATCAATGAAGTAAACAAATTACTTATCCACATACAAATCAAATAACATTTTTATAATATATGTAAATCACTCACAACTAAGATGCGCCTAAAAATATACAAACTATCAATGAAGTAAACAAATTACTGATGATTTAGAAGGAACTATTATACAATGTGAAAAGTAATTCTGGCACTGATCAATATGGTAAAATATTGACAATTTACTTTCCATTGTGTTTCAATGTCAAACAAATGTACATATATAATAAACATATATGTTTTATTATCTGATAAAATATCAAGACTATTTGTATTCCTTTCATGTGCTGGACGTACGGACGCCGGTAACACTATATGCCCGCCTCACCTCAACCCTGAAATCAGAATAATCCTGATCTGGTGCCAGGTCCTCGCCACACCAGAATCACTTGGCCCCCTCCAAAAAGCAGTAGGATCAGTAATAATCTTACTACTTTTATAATGGGCAATAAATCAATTCAACTCCCAGGTGACAAAAGAGCCAAAGATAAAAACGTACCTGAGACTTTGTTTGTGACCTTGACCTTGGGGTTAGGGTTGAGTGCTGGGACATGGATTTGCTACAGCACGATGGAGGGCCATCTGAGGAATGCACGTATGAAATAGCAAAGTGCTCCATGAAAGGAAACAGAAGTTATAAGACATTTACCCCTAGGTTAAGTTTGTGGACGCCGACGACGCCGGGGGTATGTCATAAGCTCTTCCGAACTTCGTACAGGCGAGCTAAAAACAGGTCGTTGAAAATATTCATCCGAATCTCCACAAAAAGTAGTTCTTCGATCTGGTTTACACGAACGAAACTATAACACAGGCTGTAAACATCCTATGTAAAAAGAAACAAATGGACATAACTCCAAAAGAGAAATCTAACATCTTTGACACGATATCTATGAATGTGTGATTTTTTTTTTAAATATTCCATACGATATTCAACTTATGCTCTGGACAAGAAATAAAAAAGAAAAAAAAGAAAAAGAGCAATAACTAAAAAATAACGTTGAAATTATCCAAATTAGCGATGCTAGAACAGTCATTCTTACCACCTTTGACTCAATATATTGTATGCGTGTGTGAAGTTTTATTAAAATATTGCACACGCTATTCAACTTAACCCTTACACCACTATCTTAATTTTTTGCCGTCTGTTGTTTATTTTCCAGTTTTATCACCATGCTTTAACAGCACTTTAGAATAATTTATAACATCATGCAAAGTGCTGTCAAAACATGTTTTTACTGAGAAATAAGGCAAGATATAAAAGTAACAGCAGACGACAATTGTTGTGCGTAGCGGTCTAAGGGTTAAGATGGTCCAGACAAAAAATGTCTCCAGACGTGACTGCTTGACCACGTCAAATTCAAAATATTTACACTGTCCTTAAATTCATAATGGAAACGCCCATTCAACGTATTGCGTTTATATCCCAGTTCATTACATTAGCCCCACGTGACGTCGCATCCGTGTTCTATGAACACATGTCCTGGACCCCTCCCCTGTATTCTCGCCTGAGATTTGTAAAAAGCATAGGCCTAAAAAAAATTCGAAAATCAAACTATAGTTTCACAGAAATGTTTTTGTTGTTGTTGTTGTAGAGATCTACATGTCTGTAAAACCCGCACTTTTTTTTCGCGGCACCAACATACTTCCAGTAAACGCTTGCTCTCTTGTGTCAGTCTCTGCATGATAAAAAGAACTGTCGCACGAACTAAGGGTGAACTTATTCACAAACTCTAGCTTGACATTGTCTCATATATATATATGAACAGTATAAATGACGATACATACACACAATTTCGTGCAATTATTGGAGGGGCCAAAACATACTCTGCCCTCTCCCCCACTCTCAATATTGGGGGGGGGGGGGGGGGGCTGCCCCCCCCCCCTTGGCCCCACCTGCTCCTACGCCTATGTGATGTGATTTCAATGTTGGTATCACCTACATAACGACTTATTGAACACATATATATATGGTTTACTGGTGTAGGTAGCTATTGGTTTATGAGTAGGGTATATTGTTAATAAACCCTACTCATAAACCAATAGCTACTTACACCAGTAAACCATATATATATATATGTGTTCAATAAACCCTTATTGTTAATAAACACTACTCATAAACTAATAGCTACTTACACCAGTAAACCATATATATATATGTGTTCAATAAACCCTTATTGTTAATAAACCCTACTCATAAACCAATAGCTACTTACACCAGTAAACCATATATATATATGTGTTCAATAAACCCTTATTGTTAATAAACCCTACTCATAAACCAATAGCTACTTACACCAATAAACCATATATATGTATGTGTTCAATAAACCCTTATTGTTAATTAACCCTACTCATAAACCAATAGCTACTTATACCAAAGAAATAACTTATTCCATAGAAAGAATACAAGAAGCGT
>CM055266.1:899526-923955 GCA_029237695.1 Conchocele bisecta
TGATAATTTCACAACAAACGATATAGACCTTGAGCCACCAATAACCCCCCTCCCCCCCATGTGGGATTTTTGGTCAGTATGATTTTCGGATTCAGTAACCTATTGTCTATCAAACCTGATTGTCTGCGCCTACAAAGCCGATGGATGAACAAATGGCGGCCATTTTCCAAAATGGCCGCCATACAAAAACTGGGTGGGTGGTTTTAGAACAGGCCGATATGTATCATTTAAATCACGTTCTTCCAAGTTAAGCGATATCATTATTTTCACCAATTGAGTATAAAATGACTTACAATAAGTTTTATATTGGATACCATCCTCAAATAGCCACAATTATCAAAATGGCCGCCCAAAATACTTAATTGTTTATGCTTGCAACATTTTTTTTCACCACACGGATGAGCTACCTACAATTTAATCATGTCAGTAGCAACATATTCACATGGTAGATCCTTTTTCACATCGATTTGCATTATTTCTGGTGTGCTATCAACGGTAATTATTTTCAAAATGGCCGCCAAACAGGTATTATATAATGGCCCTTTCGGGTATTTTTGGAGATTATTGGAGTTCATGACAAATGACAAATGCATGAAAGCATTGTCATCATACTCGGAGTTTCGAGACAGGGTTAGTGAAGGGAAACTTGGGAAAACGGCACAGTATTGGCTGGGATACATGGATTCGGTGCATACGGTGTTGCAGTTTCTCCGAGCCACCAAAGAAAACAACTTAGACCTTCACATAGCATGTCTTCAGAAGATGTGTCCATTGTTCTTCAGTATTGACCATCCCAACTACGCACGGTATATCTGTATACAGTATATCTGCTGAGTTTGTTAAACTTAGAGCAGTTATATCCTGGGATGGAAGATCTGTTGAGGAACAATGGATTCAGCGTGAACTGATCTAGTGTTCCGTCATCCAGAAATGGCGTGGATATCACAATAGAGCAAACCATCAATCGCCATGCTAAGTCACATGGAGGTATAATAGGTTTCAGCCGCAATTATGCAGCATACTACAGATTGTGTATGACGAGACACTTCCGAGCTAGCTACATGGATGCTACGCTTGAACTGGCTGATATGAACGCACATGAACAGTCTTCACACAAGGACACACGAACTTCGGAAATATCCAGAAGTGAAACAGACGTCAAGAGAATTATCAATGCAATAGGAAATTTTATAGATCCGTTTGAAGCATCAGATGAATCGCTCTATTGCATATATTCAGGGGCGTCAGCTCCTAAAGATGTCGTTGACGATCTGCTGTCTGCAGAAATGACAGGAAAACAAAGGTTTGCGCGGTTTTTCCAGGAGCGGTTTGTTGAAAAGTCAGTCAGCTTTCATGCACCAATAAAACAGTTGCGCCTGAAAACATTTGCATCACTCGCTAAAGCTGTGAAGCTCACTGGTACGCAGATAAAGATAAAGGAGTTAGTAGCTGAACGAAATATATTTGGCAGCTAATTTCACTTGCTCTCAAACACAACATTGACATGGAAAAGGTGCTTAGCTACCCATTGGGACCTGTGCCATGGTCGCTCGCCACTGCGGATGGCTCGCCAGCAAAAACTGATAAAGCTAAACTCATGCACCAGCTTGAAGGACAATCACATAGTGTTGATGTACCTCCGACGGGTCAAGTGAGCTATATTATTGACGGCAATGCACTGTTACACATGCAGACCGCTTTGCCAAACACATTCGCGGATCTTGCAGATAACATATATAATCAGCTCCCGAAAGTTGAGCGTGTAGATTTTGTGACAGATACATACCACGACTTGACAATAAAAGCATCTGAGCGAATACGCAGGGGTACATCAAAGACTTACATTATAAAAGGACCTCTCACAAAAGTTCCACGAGATTGGAAACTGTTCTTGTCAAACAATTCAAACAAAACACAACTAATTAGACTTCTCATGTCTGAATGGATGCAAGATAAGTACGCTCCAAAGCTGATCGGCAAGACTATTCAGTTTGTAAGCGGGGAGCAATGTATGCAGCTAACTAGCACTGATGGTAAGACTACACAAACTGTTGAGATAGAGGAGTTGCACTCATCGCAAGAGGAGGCGGATACACGGCTAATCCTGCATTGTGCGTACCATGCACTGCATCACACCAGAACAGCACCATTATTGTGAAATCCCCAGACACGGATGTGTTTGTTTTGATGTTGAAATTCGGACAGAAGCTGAAACAACAACTGCTGTTAGATACCGGAGTTAGGGAACAAGAGGCGGCTGGTTGACATACATGGTGTCATTGGAGACATAGGAACTGAACTGTGTTTCGCATTGCCTGCACTCCATGCGCTTTTACAGGCTGTGATAGCACAAGTGCTTTCGTTCGGCGTGGTAAAGTTACTCCTTTGAAAACACTCCAGCGGCATCCAGAGTTTATTGAAGCCTTCTAGAAGTTGGGAATGTCTCAGTCAGTTGATGAAAAGCTATTTCAAACGCTTGAACACTTTGTATGCTTGCTGTACAACAAATCAGACATTACAGATATCAACAAGCTACGAATGGAGCTATTTCTACAAAAGTGTAGCCCCAGGTCTGGCGATCTTCTTTTGACGTAGAATGGGGCTGACCTGAGCCTTTTACCACCATACAGATCGTCAATGAAAATGCATGCAGCAAGAGCCAACTATCAAACGCTCATTTGGAACAATGCTGACCGGCGTGATGCAGACATACCGCCACCAGATGAACATGGATGGGAAGTTAACAATGGCTTGTTAGAATGCAAGTGGACAGAAGGAGATCACCTGCCAAGTGAAATGGTTGATCTGTTAATAGAGGAACGGGATGACGTACCTGATACTGATGAAACAGAAGATCATGAAGCAGAGAGCCTACGTGATGCCATGTTTGACACTGATGACGCTATGACTAGTCTGGATTTATCTTAACCTACTCTCACAATTAGAACTTCACATAACTTGCCTGATGTTGTGACGATCGCAATTTGAATATTGTAAACCATGATGTATTTTGCTTCTTGAATTGTATTATATGTGGCTGGAACGTTTGCACATTGTGTTTCATCTTGCCTGATGCTGTGATGATTGCCTCGTCATAGATGCAATGTTTTGACATTAACAACATGTATGCTTTTTTTTTGCAAGTTGAATGCTGTAAACCATGATATATGTTGCCTCTTGAATTGTATTATATATGGATCAAGCTGTTGCCTATTGTGTTTCATCTTGCCTGCTGCTGTGAGGATTACCTCGCCACAGGTGCGATGTTTTGACTTGAACAACATGATAGAATATTTTGTATTGCAAGTTGATTACTGTAAACCATGACATGTGTTTCCTCTTGAATTGTATATATGTGGATTACGTTTTTGTCTATTGTGTTTCATCTTGCCTGATGCTGTGAGGATTGCCTCGCCACAGGTGCGATGTTTTGACTTGAACAACATGTAGAATATTTTGTATTGCAAGTTGATTACTGTAAACCATGACATGTGTTTCCTCTTGAATTGTATTATATGTGGATTACGTTTTTGTCTATTGTGTTTCATCTTGCCTGATGCTGTGAGGATTGCCTCGCCACAGGTGCGATGTTTTGACTTGAACAACATGTAGAATATTTTGTATTGCAAGTTGATTACTGTAAACCATGACATGTGTTTCCTCTTGAATTGTATTATATGTGGATTACGTTTTTGTCTATTGTGTTTCATCTTGCCTGATGCTGTGAGGATTGCCTCGCCACAGGTGCGATGTTTTGACTTGAACAACATGTATTTTGTATTGCAAGTTGAATACTGTAAACCATGATGTATGTTGCCTCTTGAATTGTATTATATGTGGATTCAGTTTTTGCCTATTGTGTTTCATCTTGTCTGATGCTGTGAGGATTGTCTCGCCACTATAACGAGATTATTAATGTTGTAGATCAACTACTTTTGCCGATAATGATCTAGTGCCCCGAAATGTTTGAATATTCGGATATATTTCAAAATCGGTACCGTCAATTTGTATTTGAGAAATGTCCGTACAGACGGACGAAAACACGGACTCATAGTATATTTAGTAAGTATGGACAATAATGTTACATATTTGAGTTGTTTTCAATCCATAGTAAGCGGTTATAAATGTTGTTAAATTGCATAATATTACATACCTGTTTAAATTGCCATTGTAAAATGAGTGGGTGGGGAATGGTCTAAAATACGTTATTTTTCACTTTGTATATTTTGTGGTAGACACTAAATAGTCGACGTATATACATTGGATATGTTCAATTGGCCCTACTAGACTACATTGACATTGATAAAATGAAAAAAAACGCCAACTTTTCATAAAGTTATTAACATGTATATTTTACCATTGAAATTGGGTGGGTGGGGTATTAAAACCTGTAAAATATGACTTCTAGATTGTCAAATTTATTTCAATTGTATATTATTCTATTCCATGGTGTTCAAAATCTCGGAAAACGTACGTAAAAATACAATCTTATTCGTAACAAAAGGATAATAGTTAGGCAATATTTATTACAAAAAATGCGATTTTTCAAGATACTAAAAATACCGAGGGTGACATACTTGAAAATGGCGCCATATGTTCATCCATCGGGTTACAGAGCGCAGACAACGGATTAACACTCATAATTGAATGTAGTTTCAGGAAATATATGTCTGCAAAAATCCCACAGGGGGGGGGGGGGGGAGGGTTTCGGTTATTGGCTCACGGGCTAATATCAAACATATAACGTTTCTTCACAAACCTTTAACAAATCACATTGGCCGTTACAATATGATAAACTAGTAGTCCAATACAACTACAGTTGAACCTGTGCTAAATGTCACCTCTGAATCGCAATTACCTCTATATAGCAGCCACGCGTTTGCTTACCCAAATTATTCAAAATAAACCTAGTATGAACAAAGACCACCTGTGAACAAAGGCAATATGTTCTCGTCCCATGGCTGGCATTTATTCACAGGTTTGACTGTATAACTGTTCTTTCTACATACGTATCGAATGTCAGTGTATTTTGATGAAACGCAAGCCAGGAAACGCGAGATGAAACTGTTCATGGGAAATGGGGCTTAAAGGATTTGTGACCAGTGTATCACTTGATCAAATGGCACAATCCTGTAGCAAGCACTGATGTTGTCTGATAACGACGTATATTGCTTTTTAAAAGCATGATGAATGGCTATGAACTGGTATGGATTTATACTGGTCGCAAAACCAATAAGCCCCATTCACATTAGCACTTACTAAAATGAACTTACATTAAACTTCGTACGACAAAAATGTTCGCAAGCGCAAATTTACGATCGTCTGGAAGTTTCAATGGATTTACATTTTAATTGATGGATTTACATTTATTGAGCATAGGCTGCATATGCAAATGTAATTGTTTACAAGAAAACATTGTTAATGTGATATTTACAGACTATTATAATTTTACACTTACGAACAGTTTAGTCGGTCGAAGTCTAGTGAAACGGCCACCAGCAGTACTGAGGTTCCGTCCGTGCGACTGTACGTCAATCCGTGGTTATTATCGTTTGTTCATCATAACACATCTTGGTATTTCATTAGAATTGTCTCCAAGGAGACAATTCTAATGAAATGCCAAGATATGTTTTCATGACATAACTTCAATATTACTGGAGGGATAACATATATTCGCACTGTTGATACATGTACATAAGGACATATGCGACGTACATAGTATCTAGTTTGTAACATCACATCACGTAAGTAAGGCAACAAATAACCTATCGTGACCACATGTTGAAGTAACGGACCAACGTCTATCAATGCATTAAATGTACCTACATGCAGGAATACTTAAGAAAATATATAGTCGACTGCTTTTTACTCTCTTGTATAGACAGAGAGTAAAGAGTATTTTTTAATTATTGATACGTTTAGATAATTTTACTCTGTGTCATTAGAGAGAGTGAACGGACAGTGTTGAATCTTATTTTTGATTATTGATACATTTAGATAATTTTATATATATATTTATATTTAGAGACCTTGGTTCGTTACTGCAGCCTGTGAGTGTGCCATGCAGCAAAGTGAACTGAAGAAACAAAGTAAAACTAACTATTGTCTGTTCCACGTTTTGCTGCCGACGAACATTTAGCTATTAAACACATTAAATCTAAAAAATATTTAAAATTAAGTACTTTTTCATCAATAACAAAAAAGTCACACTCCCCAAAAAAAAAAGTCATAAAATATTGATTTAATTGCGAAAAAATGGGAATTTAACATGGGGATTCTTCACGATCAAAAAAACGAAAAGTTTTGAAAATTGACTCCGAAACCTGGCGAGACAGCTTGAAAATGATGTAACTAAGAAAACAAAAGTTAGATTGTGAAAATCGGTCCACAAATAAAAAAAATATTTAAAACAAAATATATTTTTAGCCCCCATGTTAAATTCCCATAGGAAAATATTTTTTTCGCAAGAAAATCAATAAATTCCATCAAATAATTTTTTTATGGAGGGTTACTTTTTTGTTATTGATGAAAAAGTACTTACTTTTAAATATTTGTTTAGATTTAATGTGTTTAATAGCCAAATGTTCGTCAGCAGCAAAACATGGAACAGACAGTAAGTAACTAAACTAGATACTTTTAATGTTGGTGTCCCATTGATTTTAGTTACACACTGCTCTTTATAGGAAATAAATAAGTGTAGTGCTGTGCAATTTAATCATGTAGCAATCTTTAACTTACTGATAGAGACGCACGTCTGTATCAGACTATTTTGATACACAATGAGGCAGGGCACATTTGTATGGAAACGGGATGGGCGAGACTCTGCCTAATACTATATTTATCCAGTCAACACATACAAATACACACACATATATGTGATATATGGGGATTTGAAAGATGGGGTCAATTTGTTTTTCCACCTTGTAATAGTTTTTTTTATGTCAGATGCACACTAAACGTTCTTTTATTGCATAACATTGGCGCTCACAGTGTACTAACACAGTGTGATAAATATCATATACACTAGTGTAATAAATATGGAAATTATCTCGTTACAGAAAACACGTTTGGTGACAAGTACAGTTTCAATGTATGATTATGTGCTTATGCAATAAATATAATCTAACATATATGATAATTGAATATGGTAAATAGAGGATATTACATAAGTGCTGTTTTAGTATGATATTTATTAAACGAGTTTACTGATTGCATAAGAAACGAGGCATTGCCTCGTTTCTTATGAAATCAGTAAGCTCGTTTAATAAATGTTATAATTAATCATCACTTATGTAAGATTCACTATTTATCATTTCATCTATGCTCAGCGTAGAAACAAAGGTACAGACTGTAAAGTTCTTAATATTCACATCTGCACGGGGCCAATTGTCTCATAACTTGATTTACACCAACTTGCTCTGGATTTACACTAATATAAATATAGATTTAATGATTACTGTGCAAGATAAATTCATATACTATGAAGACCCTCATGCTTGCCGAAAATATCAGCGTCTGGAATTGAAACTACGTCAGGTGACAAACATGTTAATACCTTTTTGGAAAAAAAACCCCACAACAATACCCAAATTCATGCTTGAAAATGATGTCAAAGATATATTAACATGTTTGTGAAGAAGAAGTACATTGTAGATCAATTGACCACGTTCTGCAAACACACAGTGCCTATGCCCTAAAACATCTGGAATATATTTTGTTCACGACTACATTTGACACACCGCGTATGAATATCGCTTGGTTTAGTGTTGTTAAACCTGCCAGTTTCAACATGTGTTACGGTCTGTAGCCACACAACGTGGTCGCTGATCAGGAATGTCGTTAGTAAAACCTAGATATGGCCAAGTGTTTGTTATGACGGGACATATAGATCCAAAGTCTATAATCTATGTGTAATCTCGTGTGTGAGTGGCCACGCATATTTTAAAACTGTGAAATTAACCAAAGTCCGGGAGAGATAACGCGGTACACAGTTCGTGATAAACACGAACTGTGCATAGTGCAGAATTCGGGAAAATTGATAAGAATCCGGCAACTCATGTTAATTTGTCCTTGTTAGTGGTTTTGTATTCGTCTGGGATCCCACTTTCCGAATAATCCGGGTGCATTCGGACACTTTCAAGGTCATGTCAAATTAATTCTAAATCTAGGTCAACGTGCTGGTAGTTATGCCCTAAAACGGAGGAATTGGTCAATTTGAAGTATCAATAATCTCTTTGCTGGTATGCATCACAATAATTCAGCAATTAAGTAATCGAACAACAATTATCAAGGTCAATGTCACAACACTGTATTTTCAAGGTCACCGAATGATATTGATAACGGCAAGTTGCTTCCTAATATAAACTGCATGCCATTCGCACAGCGCAACAAGCAGAGCCGTATAACCAAAAGATTAGTCCCTGGCGTGGGGTACCATTGAACACTCTATACACATATTTAATGTATGTGAACACTAGTCAAACGAGCAACTCCTTATAATCAAAATGACACTTATTTTAATGTATGCTAGAAATATGTTCAAATATCCAAGTATGTAACTATATTATATTTATGGTGTATTGTTAAATTCTTTGACATTGAATACATGGATTAACGCATCCACATGCTGTACACGTATTTGATTTTGGTCTATACTTGGTAAATCGTTTACTTTTGGTGGCCATTTTGAAATTAAACATGACTGTCGTGATTATTATATCATGGCTAGCAAATAAATTATTATCAATAGCAGATTATGTTGGCTTATTCACGTTTTAAGCAAAGTAATGGATGTATCACTGCTAAGATAGTTTTTTAAGCATTACATGTTTATTTATAAGAAAATGCAGTTTGGTGGCCATTTTGAAAATATACCGTAATGCATTTAACATACTTGTGTGTTTCTGCTAGTAACATGCTGAATATCTATTATTCCGATCTTCCGAGCAATTTATGCGGTTATCAGTTCAATGAAAACTGCAAATTATCCTATCCATATCGTTATTCGGACAACATACATGCATGAAGGTCAATGCATGACATTGAACGTGGTCAAATGTGATCTGAGTTGCGTGCAGTCTGATCTGGAACAACACTGATCACTAATTATACGAGACTGTTACTGGAGAAATGGATCACAGTCTGGCCAGGATCTGCACTGTTCGTCATTCCATCAATGAAACACCAGTCATGCTTCTAATAAGCAAGTATATAGATCGTTATAAAGCTACAGGAGTGTTATTTGATCAGGAGCTACACATGTCACAAATCACATAAGCCTCATTTCTCCAGTCACAGCCGCATACATACGTGAACGGCATAACAACTTTCATTATTTGTGTAATAATATGGACATTTCTGCCATCTGCTTAAGGATTCGTTATACTCCTGATCATCAATTGCTTTAAACATAATTCCTTCCTGAACGTGATGGGATATGTGTATAACATATATGTGAACATTGCCTCGTCACTGTATGCTATACGGCGCATGGTGTTGCTCCGTAGGCCATCTTAGTAGGTTCAAGCCATCAGCCAGTTTCACATATTGTGGCGTTTGACATTGAACGGAAAGTGCAATGAAGAGCATATTATACATTGTAGCTAAGCATAATGTAGAAAAGCCAGGACATATATACTCCTAACAATTATAGTACTATAAGTCAGATATCTGTGTACTTTTGGCAACATTCTAAAATGATATCAGCAATAGCTACTATGTACATATTTCCTAGATATTGCACTGTGCCAGATATAGAGAATAGTAGGTTAGTGCCGTGAATATGGAAAACTATCTGGCAAGGCTCAGGAAACGGGATGGGCGAGGCTCTGCCAAGCACATCCCGTTTCCGTGCCGCGCCAGATATTTTTTCCCATTCACGGCACTAACCTACTATTCTATTTATCCCGTTAACACCTACAAATGGATGTAAAATGCAAAAATAGTATTGACTGGATATCAAAAATGTTTCACGGCACCGTTTTTCACGGCACATACGCACTGTGTTGACGGGATAAATAAATACACATGTGTCATGTTTACTCTCTCAAACAAAGCTTCACTGCAATTTCAGGTATATTTTAATAGTGTCAAATAATATAGTAGAGTAGTGGGTATATATGGTATGTCCTGTGTGGTCAGCCAGGTAAACGTGACAAGCTGTACCATTTTCTGTGTATGAGGCTATTTACATTGGCGATTCTTGTTGTTAAAAAGCATACATACACTTGTCCAGCTTGGTGTAATATAATTGATCGGAGTGTATTATCCTGGCCTTTGGACATATAATTATGTACATTATATCATATATTCTACTTTGCATTTTCCATTCAGTGTCAAACGCCACATGATGTGCCATTGGTTGATGGCGGGAATACACACAGATGGCTGACTTTGCCACCCCATGAGCCGTATAGTATACAGCACCGAGGCGATGTTTACATATCTGTCATGCATACGATATACCATTACATTTGGGAAGCAATTATGTTTAAATTATATGATGATCCTGTGTCAAACGGGTCCTTAAGACGACTTCGCTATCGCGCTATCACGTTATGTGGATGGCAGAAACATGCCACCATACTGCATGACCTTGTTTTAGATATGAGTCATGACACCATGATTCACTATGCGACCAGTGGAGATCTGGGGCCCGTTTCACTAAACTTCGTACGACTAAACTACTTCGTAATAAGTGCAAATTTAGGATCGTCTGGAAATTTAAAACCTATGCTCAATAAATGTAATCCAATAATTGCTTACAAGAAACATTGTTAAAGTAATATTTACGGACTTTCATAAGTTTGCACTTACGAACATTTTAGTCGTACTAAGTTTAGTGAAACGGGCCCCAGTATTAGTTGATTTTGCACAGTTTTCAGCTGTCAATAATCTACAATGTAACGTTTGCGTTGCATAAAATCTGCATTAAAATAACTTTAACAAACAGTATAAATCCTATCAGGCTACAGAAGTGAGCTCGCAGATGAGAAGCTAGACTGACCACAAATACAATACGCCCCATATCTCATGTCACAGCCACAGTTTCTAGCCGACTGTGGCAATGGAGTATGATCAGGGACTACATCGGTTGTCGATGCCGTTTAGATCTATGTTTTGTCAGCCAGATGACCGTTGTAACCTTTACACTGATTAATTAAATTGTGTCGTCTGCTGTTTATGTTCATTTTCCATTTTTCTCATAAAAAAAAACGGGGTTTGTCTAAAGTGCTGTCAAACCATGTTTTTATTGAGAAAGAAGGCAACATATAAACCAACAGCAGACGACATTTATTGTGTCCAGCATTCGAAGAGTTAATGCAGAAGGGAGCGCGATTTGATTGGTTTGTTGGCATTTTATGAATAGCGTTACATTTCGTCTTTGTTTTATTCCAGATATGAAAGAAAATGGAAACATGCAGGAAGTGACGTCACCTTTTCATTCCCAGCCGGAAGTAATTCTACACGTTGATAGTGCAGCGCTGGATAATGTTTCCTAGGCTACCACTTATATATCGTCTGATCGCCGTCTGCCTATCCGTAACATGCATTATGGTGCTCTTCAGTAGTTTTCCGACATACAGCGTTCACAGACGACCGCCCTGGTTAGATAACGTCATCGCCTCCCAGTTACGGGACCAGCGACCCGTGGGTACGGCTTACCGTGCTGATGACACAAACGATAATTCCCGGGACTCCTTAGAGAAAGCAGACGTTCTGGTCACATACACTCCGGAACCATACATTACGACATCATCCGAACCAGAGCCAGTTGTTAATCCCCACGATTTCAAATATGTCATAAATCCATCCAAACTTTGCAATATTGACAACTTAAGCATACTTATTTACGTCCATTCAGCGCCGATAAACTGCAAGAAACGGCAGATGATACGCGAGACATGGGGCGCCAAGGCAATACAAATCAGGTATAACATGCGCCTCGTGTTCATCATGGGCCAGGTGAACAACAGTAATACGATGGACCTTGTCACGTTGGAGAGCAACCGTTACGGAGACATTGTCGTCGAGGACTTCAACGATTCGTACCGAAACCTGACGTACAAAGGCATTGCCGCGTTACGTTGGGCGTCCACGTACTGTGATGACGTCACATACGTCTTCAAAACCGATGACGACATTCTTGTTGATATCGACGCCGTCATGCAATACATGAATACGTCAACGTTTCAAAATTACGGTACCAAGGACCTCATTGTTTGCAACCAATGGCAACGTATGAAGGTGATCCGAGACGAAAAAAGCAAATGGTACATATCAAAAAAGGAATACGCGAACGATTTCTTCTCGCCGTATTGCTCTGGGTCTGCGTTCATCATGAGTATTGACGTCGCAAAGCGCATGTATGACGCCTCCTTCTATACACCATTTTTCTGGATTGACGACTTCTACATTACTGGGTTGTTACCAAAAAAGTTGAATCTGCAACATAAACGATTGAACGATGCCTATGTGTTGAGTTCCAATGTCGCTGTGGAAAAAATGAAAGGTGATAACAAACGGGTTTTCAAGTTCTTCCACGTGAATAAATTAACACATATTTACGAAATGTGGCGCATGCTCAAACAACGCGCCAATGTCACGTGCGGCGATTGTTTCACGAGAACAACTAGCATAGAAGGACAATCAATAGTGAGTTAACACATTACATGTCGAGGCTACACAATCAATTTGTCGAACAAAATATAAAAATGCTCTTATTTTATGCATATAATTATTCGTGTATGTTGTGTAAGTGTATGTTGTTACTACTCATTTGAACCGTCTAGCCGAGAGAGAGAGAGAGAGAGAGAGAGAGAGAGAGAGAGAGAGAGAGAGAGAGAGAGAGAGAGAGAGAGAGAGAGAGAGAGAGAGAGAGAGAGCCGAGACGGTTCAAATGAGTAGTACCGAGCGGGGTAGACATTGTTGGGTGCATTGAAGTCTGTAGATACAATGTTATTATTGAAAACAAATTGTATTATATTATTTATTACTCCATAAATGTACAGTGGAACCCCTCTAAACCGAACACCATGGGGACAGACTGAAAAGTTCGGTTTGTAGGGGTTTTCGGTTTAGAGTTAAGGAAATGTATGTTTTCCATTATTAACTCTTGGATTTGTATAGTATATACCATTATGACCATATTGAAAGCATATGTACACATTTTTTCAATAAATATGTCAAGTTTATTTTTATTCTGAGAATTGATATGATGACTTTTTCATTGTAAACAAACAAACAAATAAAAACCAGTGTTTTTTTTTTATAAAACTACACTACAAGGTGACAGTTTAGTTGTGGACTAGCCACCAGTAACGCAAATTTATGGAGTATTTTCATATTTCTCCAC
This sequence comes from Conchocele bisecta, assembly GCA_029237695.1. NCBI lineage: Eukaryota > Metazoa > Mollusca > Bivalvia > Lucinida > Thyasiridae > Conchocele > Conchocele bisecta. Next base: position 912,881 of record CM055266.1, read on the forward strand.
CCGAAAAAGTTAAGTCCCAATGAGACGATTCTAAAGCACTCCCAACTTGCCATTTGTATGGAGAAATAAGAAATGTACCCACAAATTACGCACCTTAACGGGGGTTCGGCTATCCAGTTGTGTTTTATCATGTCGACATGTGTAATTCCCAATAAACAGAATGCAGATGACATGGGATAAAGGCCCTTAAGTATTTTGTGCCACTGTGGAACTTTCTCGATCAGCTGGAGCGCTCTTTTAAGACCAGAATGTGTTTTTTATTGACATTGCAAATAGTGCAGATTCGCAAGGGGTATAGCAAATAGTGCAGATTCGCAATGTAATCGGAGTCTACGGTCTACACTGGTCGCAAAGAGCATATGACACATTTCGCGTGTGCTGTGTAGTTACCGCGAGCTGCTACAATAGCCCACATGCTACAGTCACGAGTTTACAGCCTCGTTAAGTAATTATCAGATGCTCAATTAATTTGTCGGTTGGTTCACAAATAATGTGTCGATTATTTTATTTCCGTAACAGCAGACATGTCTCGTATTTAGGTCGCATGTATTGAATAGATTCCTAACTTTGTAATGCTGCTTATGACGTTAAAAAAAACACGCCGCTTAGCGCATTACACGCATGGATAGCGCTTGTACAGAGCTCAAGTTAAAGGTACATGCCCACGTAGTAGGCACAAAATGTTCTTTATAGGAATTAAATAAGTGTATAATTATGTCACTATTCCACCAGTTCTAAAAAGTACGAGTGCCCGCTATACAAATATAATCATTTATTAATTATCACTTTACTGTTAGCGACGCGCGGCGGTAACAGTCTATTTTGATAATGTGCGGGGACGACGACTTTCACATCACGGCTTGCGGTGCGCATGCGCAGTATACTACGCGCACCAGTAGGCTTCCCAATATGTAAACAAGAATATCAACATGTCGAAACGTCCCGAGCGGGGTAGACATTGTTGGGTGCATTGAAGTCTGTAGATACAATGTTATTATTGAAAACAAATTGTATTATATTATTTTTTACTCCATAAATGTACATGTATACGTTGTTACCACTCATTTGAACCGTTTCGTCGAGACGGTTCAAATGAGTGGTAACAACGTATACAATATCCGGTCTATAAGTAGGAATACTTGAACGCTTTGCTCGTAATAACGTTGATAATGGTATGTTCGGATTGTGGTTATGTCCCCGTCACCGACTGGTGAGGGGGGCATATACAGATAGTGATACCGGCGTCCGTACGTCCCGTCCGTACGCCCCATGCGTCCGTACGTGCCGTAGTCCCGCTCTGGTAAATTTATAATTTCTGTTCCTTTCACGAGCCCCCGCTAAGTCCAAGGTCAAGGGCACATACTTAGTGTTTACAAAACCTTAACACTCGGGTAAATTTCTTATAATTTCTGTTTCCCTTTACATGCCTGCTTGATATTTCACACATGAGTCCCTCTAATGGTTCTCTATCATGCGGTGACAAACCCACGATCCTCGGTTCCCCGTTAAGCACAAGTTCAATGTCACATACTTAGTGCATTCGAAACGTTAACGCTCGGGTTAATTTCTTATAATTTCCTTTCACATGCATGCTTCATATTTCACACATGCTTTCCGCTGATGGTTCTCATGCTGTGACACATCCATTATCCTCGGGCCCTCCTCAAACGCAAGGTCAAGGTCACATACTTAGTGCTTTAAAACATTAACGCTCAGGCAAATGTCTTCTAATTTCTGTTTCCTTTCATGTCACCGCTTCATAAGTCTCATTTTGCCCCCGCTAATCGCAAGGTCAAGGTTAATTACTTTGTGTGTTCAAAACCTTAACGCACTAGAAATATCTTATCATTTTCCTTTCATGTAACTTCTTCATATTACACACATGCAGTCCTCTGATGGTCCTCTATCATGACAAATCCACCATACTCCGGCATATTGTGTTTTCAAATGTGCCCTCGGTTTCTGTTACTGCCAGCGGGGGTATTCGTCACATTTCTAGCTTATAATTCACTCTACTGTCTAAGCGCTCCACTGATTTCAAATACATTGGGTTAGGGTTAGTGTAGTGAAACCTCTCTAAACCGGACACCCTGGGGACCTCCCCAGGGTGTCTGGTTTAGAGAGGGTTCATTGTAAATCATGCATTTCATAATTCCGAGCCATAGATGTGTGTTATGTGATCACGAACAGACATTATCCCCAGAGATAGATGACCAAGAAACTCGTCAAAAAATAGATCACTGATGTTTTCTTGTGTTCGGTTTAGAGAGGGTCCACTGTATTGTAGCCCCAATAAGTTACATATTACCAGATATAATGACAGGAAATGGAATATAAATAGCATGGGGATTGGATTATAGACCTGGCTAACTAATTATAAGTACATGTATGTTATTGCTTACACATTGGAATGTTAAGGAACTACATGCTGCGATCGCTAAGTCTCCCTCGCATTTAATTTCTTAAAAATCAAATATGAAAATAACTTGAGGTAGTTGTACCCTTCGCGTGACCCCATGTAAAGTCTATGGAAAGCTAATAAAAAACCTACTAATACAACAATAGCAACTTACAAACCACATGAAAGTGATATGTACATGTAAGTCTATATGCAGATAATCCTACCAATAACAAGAGCTGTAGGAGAACAGCATAGCTCGACTACAAGGGTTGTCGATGTACACATAGCTTGACAAACAAGGTGGCCGTGGCCTGCATAAAAAGTTTAACCAAGGTTGACTCAAAACCTTAACCAAGGGAAATTAAGTAAGTAATTGAAGGTTAAATGTAGGTCAATGTCAGATATAGGTCAGGGGTTATTGATGTACATCACTAGGAGATGAACTTTTTCAAGATATGGTTGCTGTAGGCCCAGGAGTATTCCATATACAAGCTTGACTATAAACATTAACCAAGTTTGAGTACAAACCTTAACCAAGGGTAAATAAGTAAGTAAATTACAAGGTTAAATGTAGGTGAAGGTAAAATATAGGTCAGGGGTTATTGATGTACATCCCTATGAGAATAAGTTATCCAAGTATGGTGTCTGTATGCACAATAGTATTCCATCTACAAGCTTCACTAAAAACTTTAATCAAGGGGAATTAACTAAGTAATTCAAGGTTAAATGTAGGTCAAGGTCAAATATAGGTCAGGGGTTGTTGATGTACATCACTAGGAGATGAAGCTGTCCAAGTATGGTTGGTGTAGGGCCAGGATTATTCCATCTACAAGCTTGACTAAAAACCTTAACCAAGGAGAATTAACTAAGTAATTCAAGAGGAAATGTAGGTCAAGGTCAAATAGATATCAGGGGTTATTGATGTACATCACTATGAGAAAAGGTTGTCCAAGTATGGTGTCTGTATGCACAATAGTATTCAATGTACAAGCTTGAGTAAAAACTTTAAGCAAGGTTGACTAAAAACCTTAACCAACGGGAATTAACTAAGTAATTCAAGGTTAAATGTAGGTCAAGGTCAAATATAGGTCAGGGGTTGTTGGATGTACATCATTAGGAGATGAAGTTGTCCAAGGATGGTTGGTGTAGAGCCAGGAGTATTCCATCTAGAAGCTTGACTAAAAACCTTAACCAAGGGGAATTAAGTAAGTAATTCAAGAGGACATGTAGGTCAAGGTCAAATATAGGCCAGGGGTTGTTGATGTACATCATTAGGAGATGAAGTTGTCCAAGTATGGTTGGTGTAGAGCCAGGAGTATTCCATCTAGAAGCTTGACTAAAAACCTTAACCAAGGTTGACTAAAAACCTTAACCAAGGGGAATTAACTAAGTAAGGTCAAGAGGAAATGTGGTCAAGGTCAAATATAGATTAGGGGTTGTTGATGTACCATTCATTAGGAGATCAGGGTTGGGGTATTGAATGTACATCCCTATGAGAAATGGTTGTCCAAGTATGGTGTCTGTATGCACACTAGTATTCCATTTACAAGCTTGACTAAAAACCTTAACCAAGGTTGACTAAAAACCTTAACCAAGGGGAATTAACTAAAATAAGTCAGAGGAAATGAAATGTAGGTCAAGGTCAAATATAGATTAGGGGTTGTTGATGTACATCATTAGGAGATGAAGTTGTTCAAGTATGGTGGGTGTAGGGCCAGTAGTATTCCATATACAAGCTTGACTAAAAACCTTAACCAAGGGGAATTAAGTAAGTAATTCAAGAGGAAATGTAGGTGAAGGTCAAATATAGATCAGGGGTTATTGATGTACATCACTAGGAGATGAAGTTGTCCAAGTATGGTCGGTGTAGGGCCAGTAGTATTCCATATACAAGCTTGACTAAAAACCTTAACCAAGGCGTGACGTGACGGTGACGCCGACGCCAACGCCGGGGTGACAATATAAGCTGTAACTATTCTTCGAATAGTCGAGCTAAAAATGCACACACATCTGTAATATGTAAATCATAGACCAAGTGTGATGTCGCACAAGTATATGTATGTCTATACACATGTGTGTAAAAGTCACGTTACAAATTATACATATAAAACACCAAAAATGTGATTATTATGTTCTAACGACAGCATATGATGCATAGGCATAGGAGCGTTTCAATTATTTGGGGGGTTTGGGGGGGGTGGGGGGGGGGGGCAAACTATTTTGCTACATGTACACTTATATATGTTCGGTATGTCTTTGCTTAATATGCTACAGTACACTGTCCTGTACTACATGTATGTATATATAGGAAATATATACATGCTGTCGTGATGCAATTAAATATACCGCATGATTGTGTTAGTTTTATGTTATGCCCTTATACTAGCGTAACATGTAACCAGAAATACAAGTACAGAGTACAATTTTACATAACCCATTACACGTAATAAGATAAGGCGTGAAAATGGTCAGCTTACACTTACACTCCAAAAAATACATAGAATGTAAGCTTTTTTATTTTGTAAAATACCGATGATTTTATACACATTATCAATTACATACATAAACTGATTGTAATTCCTTCTAACGATACATTATTGGATGAATAAACGCTTGCAGGCTGTGACATTGGTCAATGTATGACATACCGAGAGGGTAGTTTGTAATGAATTGTTGCCCGAATGAGATGTTTTGTGACAATGATACGTTATTCTATTTTGATTAGCGTTTGAGCAGCTATCCTGCTAGAAAAACCTACCAAATGGATAGGTACAAAACCTTAAGGACCCATTCTATACCTGATCATCGTTTGATGATTCAACGATAATTGCTTCGTAAATATGATAGAAAATATGTGAATACTGCCTCGTTACTGTATCCTATACGGCAGTGGCCAAATCGGCCATCTTTGTGTGTTCCAGCCATCAGCCAGTTTCACCTGTTCTGCCGTTTGACAAAGAACTCAAAATGTGAAGTAGAACATATGATAAAGTAGCTAATCACATGTAGAAAAGCCAAGTAGAACGGACTCCTATCAATTATATTATACCAAACTGTAAAATATGTCAGTTATCTGGAAAGGTTTGTGCCTGTGTATTGTTACTGCATGAACCACCATCATAAATAACTCATACACAGAAAATCGCACAGTGTATCACTTTTACCTGGCAAACCACACAACACATACCATATATACCCACTACTGTACTCTGTTATTAGCTATCAAATCCAGTGACATGTAGGCAGTTACCTGAGTGTATTGTCCCTGGTGTCTACTCACCTACTATGCAAGTAAATATGAACTTTACCTATGGTAGCATGTACAATAATATAGACTGCGCATCAGATTGAGAAGTTTACATTCATTTTTATATTGATGGGAAAAATGCTCAGATATATCGTCTTTTGTATAATTTGCTGGCATAATATGTATAGCTTGCCGTTGTCATTTGTGTCTATTATGTATTGCACCAATATGAATATAATATATGTGAATATTGTCCTGTTACTGTATACTATATGGAGCATTGAGTTGCCATCTCCGCCATCTTTGTATGTACAAGCCATCGTAAAGTTTCACCACTTTGTGCGTTTGACACATACAGCAAATAATATGACAGTAAACCAAATAAAATCTAATGCAATACATAATAGACAGATGTGACAATGCCAAGCTATAAATATAATGCCTGTATAAAAGACGAGATATCTGAGCATTTCTCTCATCAATTTCAAAATATTTTTTTGATGCGTGAACTTTTCAATCTGATGCACAGCCTATTGTTAGTGTACACATTAAACATAGGTAAAGCCATATACACAAGGGACAAAACACTCGGGTAACTGCTTACATATCACTGGATTTGATAACTAATAACAGAGTACAATAGTAGGTACATGTATATATGGTGTGTGTTTTGTGGTTATATATGGTATGTGTTGTGTGGTTGGCCAGCCAGGTAAAAGTGATACCCTGTGCGATTTTCTGTGTATCAGGGTATTTATAATGATGGTTCATGTTTTTAAAAACACAGGCTCATACCTGTCCAGAAAACTGACATATTTTACAGTTTGGTATAATATAATTGATAGGAGTCTGTTCTCATGGCTTTTCTACATGTGATTAGCTACATTATACCATATGTTCTACTTCACGGTTTGAGTTCTTTGTCAAACGGCAGAACAGGTGAAACTGGCTGATGGCTGGAACACACAAAGATGGCCGGCCGATTTGGCCATTCATTCCATGTGCCGTATAGGCTACAGTAACAAGGCAGTATTCACATATGTGACATGAAAACCTCCCTTATCGGAAAACGTGACGTAACGAGTTATAACGTTACAAAGATGGAGTAATTTCCGCGCGGTTTTGACAAAGTAAACGTCACACTTAGCGTCATTGTCGCGTCTATGTATATTTTTTATTTATTTCCATAAATACGCCTACTTATTTTCTTTATTTTATTTCGAAGAAAGCGGGTAATACAGTAAATGTTTCTGACAATAAAAAAATACCTCACGATGTATGAAAATCTACCTGTGTTTAATAAATCGGCAACAAAGAACGTAGTTTCCTTTTTTTTGCCTTTTTTTACCACTGGTCACGTTATCTCCCTTGGACAACTGCTCACGTCGTTCTCAAGACAATTCGTACATAAAACAACATGCAGGTGTGCCCATCTGGGTGGTAGGATAGAATTGGACTACGGCGGCGGAAAACTTACGGGTAATTAGAGAAAAGTTAAATAATCCCACCTCTGACTTTAGTCTAATTCTCCGTGTATGATCGACCCTACCTCATAAAGGTGCATGTGTATTGCAATCATGCGGACATGACAACCCAGGTCTGGTAAAACACATTTAACTATATCACATAGTTTATTGTCCCGTTTACATCGACAGTTGATTCAAAATAATACGAAACTGTAATTGTTAAACGTGTGTATAACTCCGTTGGATAAAACATGTCCTACATGCGTTTCTTTTACATGTTGGCTAGTTTTATTCTCTAAGTCTCAGTATTGAATACATCCAAATGTAGACCGTGTATTGAGCATGCTGCCAGCCGCGAACGAAGGGCACACCGGTACCGAAACAATACAAGCGACGTACGTGTGTTTGGCATGTTTTCAACTTCTGACAAACAGATATTACTGCTGTGTTACACGCGACGACCCCTCTTTAAGAAATGTGATACATGTGCACGCAACGGCCGTCAAAAACGATATTCATCTTTATTCATAATTGATGATTTAAAATTAGAATCATTGTGTTGACATAATTTAAGGTCGCGTATTACAGATATTGGAAATATTTTCCTTTGAAAATCTTCATACAATCTAAAGCCTCATACATTTACAATGATTATCACAAGGACGGGGTTCGTTTATAGATATAATTATAGTACTTATAGGTTATTATGTTTTCTATATGTGGATATATGCACGAGCTACGTAGCATGCGATATTGTGCGACTTTAGTCGGAACGAGTGGCAATTATATCCACATACAAATCAAATAACATTTTTATAATATATGTAAATCACTCACAACTAAGATGCGCCTAAAAATATACAAACTATAAATGAAGTAAACAAATTACTGATGATTTAGAAGGAACTATTATACAATGTGAAAAGTGTCACAATTTACTTTCCATTGTGTTTCAATGTCAAACAAATGTACATATATAATAAACATATATGTTTTATTATCTGATATAATATCAAGACTATTTGTATTTCTTTCATGTGCTGGACGTACGGACACCGGTAGCACTATATGCCCGCCTCACCATTCGGTGGCCGGGGCATAGCAATAAAAAACTATATATTCAACCCTGAAATCAGAATAATCCTGATCTGGTGCCAGGTCCTCGCCACACCAGAATCACTTGGCCCCCTCCAAAAAGCAGTAGGATCAGTAATAATCTTATTACTTTTATAATGGGCAATAAATCAATTCAACTCCCAGGTAACAAAAGAGCCAAAGATAAAAACGTACCTGAGACTTTGTTTGTGACCTTGACCTTGGGGTAAAGGTTCAGTGCTGGGACATGGATTTGCTACAGCACGATGGAGGGCCATCTGAGGAATGCATGTATGAAATAGCAAAGTGCTCCATGAAAGGAAACAGAAGTTATAAGACATTTACCTAGGTTAAGTTTGTGGGCGCCGACGACGCCGGGGGTATGCCATAAGCTCTTCCGCACTTCGTACAGGCGAGCTAAAAACAGGTCGTTGAACATATTCATCCGAATCTCCACAAAAAGTAGTTCTTCGATCTGGTTCACACGAACGAAACTATAACACAGGCTGTAAACATCTTATGTAAAAAGAAACAAATGGACATAACTCCAAAAGAGAAATCTCACATCTTTGACACGATATCTATGAATGTGCTAATTTTTTTTTTAAATATTCCATACGATATTGAACTTATGCTCTGGACAAGAAATAAAAAAAAAGAAAAGAAAAAGAGCAATAACTAAAAAATAACGATGAAATTATCCAAATTAGCGATGCTAGAATAGTCATTCTTGCGTACGACACGCCTTTGACTCAATATCTTATATGCGTGTGTGAGGTTTTATTAAAATATTGCATACGCTATTCAACTTAACCCTTACACCGCTATCTTAATTTTTTGTTGTCTGTTGTTTATTTTTATCACCATGCTTTAACAGCACTTTAGAATAATTTACAACATCATGCAAAGTGCTGTCAAAACATGTTTTTACTGAGAAATAAGGCAAGATATAAAAGTAACAGCAGACGACAATTTTTGTGCGTAGCGGTCTAAGGGTTAATATGGTCCAGACAAAAAATGTCTCCAGACGTGACTGCTTGACCACGTCAAATTCATAATATTTACACTGTCCTTAAATTCATAATGGAAACGCCCATTCAACGTATTGCGTTTATATCCCAGTTCATTACATTAGCCCCACGTGACGTCGCATCCGTGTTCTATGAACACATGTTCAAGTTTACTATTATTTTTATAAAGCTGACAGATAATCCTTGTCTTATGTTATCTTGTATGCAAATAGTCTACTACAAATTTGGCTGCAACTAAGATTCAGACGCGGATACAGAAATTCTTAAATGCCAGATCGCCGCAGATGCGATTTCCTGACACCTAGACCCCCCCTAGCGTCGCCGTAAAAGTTCACAATTTGCTCTCCCATTTACGTTTACTGGTGTCAGTTAACATTAAGTGTGAACAGAAAACGGAAAATGATAACTTACTGAAACTTTCACTAACATGAGACGCGATACCTTGTACCTCGGTACACATATTATGACGTCATGACTTGACGTCACGTACTTGTGACGTCATTGAACGTGAATACATGTTTGACGTTATGGCCATGGTGTCGTGACAAAATATTATAGCAAGGATACTTGCACGAGTTCCTCACAGCATCAATGACTTAGAAATGCTTCAGGCGCTGTACATTGTCGCCTAACTGTCGTTCTTTGACATTTTTACTATTTTTCGTCGGTTGACCTTATGAATTCAAAATGGTGAACGCATAATTTAATTGGCTACATATCAGAGAAATCTTCGCTTACACTGCACTTTGATTCCTAAATAATCTTAAATATGAAAAACCTAGTGTATGTCAACGATATTACCATCTATTATCTTGGTAAATTGAGACTTTTGAACAATTCTATCCAGTACTTAGCGAATGATATGCCATTTAATGCCACTCATTTTATCATAAATGGAGGTAGACAGGCATCTATATAATAACATAAATATCCGGGGTTTGGATTGAATTTAAAATAAATGCATCAACATATTAATTGGAAATGTGATGGTCATAAACTTGCTTTTGTAGTCGAAAGTGCTTTTGTAGTATCAAATCATCAGTTTATCACTTGACTGCATAATAACGTATATCAGGCGATGGTAATGCGTTCCTCAAGAAAGACACACGGCGACAATTATAAGGTATCTGCCCGGTATCGTGTTTTGTCACAAAGTTAATGTTATAAGCGGCATACTGCCTACTTTAAAATATGTCGTCGTATACGAAATGTTAAATGATGTCGCTATTATTCCCCAAAATTATTTCAGACAGCAGCAAACAACAGGGAAATGCCTCACTCTGCCTTATTTGAAAATTATTCATACGAAATTACGTTACTTGGGCCGCAATCCAAAACATGATGTTACATTAGCAACTGCAACACGAGCCATACACATTATTTTCATACTTTGTCTTGGCCTAATGGATGACACTTGGCCAGGCTACGAGATATCCAAATTTGGTTGACATGCGATAAAAGATGACAAATCTATAGGACTTGTCCGGATCAAGCCCCCTTGTATACGCCGTTGATAAAAACGTCGTAATTTCGACGTCATTGATCTAAAACGTCATATAAGTTTTTACCACGCGTCATAAAACTACTTCTAAAATGAACCATAATTGGGATACATTGATAATTTTGGCGGCATATGGCTTTTAAAAGATGTACAATTCAGAATACGCGAAAAAGTAAAAACTGAAAATGTTGTCATTAAGCCCGGTTTTCGCACGGCGCGGCTCATATATATGTGTTCAATAAACCCTTATTGTTAATAAACCCTACTCATAAACCAATAGCTACTTATACCAAAGAAATAACTTATTCCATAGAAAGAAGTGTACAAGAAGCGT
>CM055266.1:924455-993280 GCA_029237695.1 Conchocele bisecta
GCATGGCAAAATGACAGAATGTATTCAGCGTGACGAGAAGAGGACAAGTCTTTTCTTGAACGTATGTAATGTTTGTTTGCAAGACCCGATAGAGATATTTTGCATCTCTCATCATTCGCAGTTTTCAGTAGTGCTCCAATATCGAATTTGTTTGTAGGGGTTATCTTTTATTGTTTCCACAATTAGACATGTCATTAATATACACAAATAACAATTAATTTGTAGTACTGCTACACTTATTGGCATTATTCTTTCTTATTTGAATGACGGATTTTAATAGTTTTGAGGTCATGGAAAATAACCGCATTTTTAAAACAAATATTAACAAAAAACAATATTTATCGCTTTATCATGGTGTGCAACATATGTATTTATACGAGAAAGTGAAGACTATAACAAGCTGAACACCGCCAGACTGATAGTAGAAGTCATGTCCAAAGTCTCCATTTAAGTATAGCATTGGCAACATGAAAACAGACTTGGTTGGAAAGTTAACTAAACGCTAAATTGTTACTTGGACTTCGCTCCTACTAGCAGTATACAGGCGGGTGAAACGTGTTTTACGTGATATATATGAAAACAATTACTGAAAATTCTGATACACATGCGAACTGTCATGTCTCTAAGTAATTGTAATCACGTCATCCCCGTCCCCGGACAGCACCACACATCATAATTAGGCACTACATTACGGAGCCCCGCAGGGGACGTAGAATACTTTTTTTTTTATTAAGTCGTTCCCAGGAAATAACAATTCGTTCTCGCCATTTAACAATTCGTTCCCACAAATTAACAATTCGTTCCCTCAATTTAACAATTCGTTCCCACGAATGAATTGTTAATTGGAGGAAACGAATTGTCATATCGTGGGAACGAATTGTTAATTCGAGGGAACGAATTGTTATTTCGTGGGAACGAATTAAAAGTCCATGTCCCAAACGGGGCTCCGTACTAAATGACTTCGGTGCATTATCTAATTGTGGCGCATAGGTTAGACATACATGCGCACACATGCATGCATACCTATAACCATAAACACACATACATACATACATACATGCCATTTATTTACGTCAATGGAATCGTATTGTGGCAAAGAAATAAAGTTTAGTGCTATAGATGGCTGTTGGTTTAATATTATTTAAATTCATTAGAAAACTGTTTTGTACGGAGCCCCGCAGGGGACATGGATATTTCTTATTAATTCGTTCCTACGATATAACAATTCGTTCACTCAATTAACAATTCGTTCCCTCAAATTAACAATTCGTTCCCACGATATAACAATTAGTTCCCTCGAATTAACAATTCGTTCCCACGTAATGACAATCAGTTCCCTTAATTTAACAATTCGTTCCCTCGAATTAACAATTCGTTCTCACGATATAACAATTCGTTCACACGAATTAACAATTCGTTCCCACGATATAACAATTAGTTCCCTCGAATTAACAATTCGTTCCCACGTAATGACAATCAGTTCCCTTAATTTAACAATTTGTTCCCTCGAATTAACAATTCGTTCTCACGATATAACAATTACGTTCACACGAATTAACAATTCGTTCCCACGATATAACAATTAGTTCCCTCGAATTAACAATTCGTTCCCACGTAATGACAATCAGTTCCCTTAATTTAATAATTCGTTCCCTCGAATTAATAATTCGTTCTCACGATATAACAATTCGTTCACACGAATTAACAATTCGTTCCAGAAGGAACGAATTGTTATTTCGTGGGAACGAATTGTTAAATTGAGGGAACTAATTGTTAATTCGTGCCAACGAATTGCTAAATTGAGGAAAATATTTGCTATTTCGTGGGAACGAATTAATAACAAAAATAATTCCACGTCCACTGCGGGGCTCCGTACTTTTGAATGGAAATGAAAATTTACAGCATGTAAATGTTTTTATGGAAGACGCACACACCATCACGTTGTGAGTTTATTGGAACTCTAGTTACTGTAGTTACCAACTGAACTCAACAATTGTTATAGCAGCGGTTATCTTTCCCTGTCAAAATACTTTCTCACAGGGAGGCGCCATTAGTATTTCACAAACATTCACAGCGTTAGTGAACATAAAAACACATTTTAGGTAATTTATATCTGGTTCAAGATGTTGTTATACACGTAATATGATGCTGTGATTACTTATTATTCGTATCACAAAACGACATTGTACGTACTTGTAGATTGACTTTGTGTTAACCGTTTGAACTCGGTCGCACGATACGCGGCCTGTCCGCTTCGCCCCAATTCTGAGTTGTGAGCTGGTTCGAGTGACATAATATCAATAATTACACTCGTTTGACATTCTTAATCAAGTTTGACATGGATCAACGACCGGAAGAGGTAGCCCATAGACTGTTGTCCTGGGTGACTATGTTGATATCGCGCTACAGTTTGGGGTCAGTGACAATTGGCCAGTTGGTGTTCAGGCGACGGACCAGAAATTGTAATGTCGAAAATTATAATGGCAAAGTGGTTGCACAAACAGGCTGCTACGAGCTGCCTCCATCGACAGTGTTCGGTTTTGGCACCACCGGGGGTGAAAAAGCCTGAAGATGATGTTCTGTTGCCAGACGGCGTGCACCTGACGTGGACGGACGGGTTGCGAAAGTTTTTTCGGAGTCTTAGGGGGGCGTGTGCCTCCTTACTGTGAAGACGTGATGTCCATGTCTCATCAGGAGCTGCATTACAAATTAATTCCAATGTGGAGACTCACCCTTTCAAAATGGGCTCTAGAGCCTCAGTATATTTTCTCATGGCTGACTATATTATATATGTAGATAATTAGCCGTTGGTTGTGGGATTTCATTTGTGTGAGCTACAGTACAGGCATTGTATACGTTGCCTATTTGTATATATAATTATCGTAATGGTATAGTATTGATACGATAATGGTATATATCGTTATGATTATACGGTATTGGTATGTTTATATGATACAGGCGTATAATAGATTTATACAAACATACTATGCTATACGATATTCGTACAGATTGATATAATATCGTATAGTATAGGTATAGTATGAATAGGTAACGTGTATGGTGCCTCTACTGTAGCTAGGGGTTCATTTCGGGAGGTGTATACAGAATACTTTGTTGATGCTGATAGCTAGGCTGTGTGCCAGTAAACGAGCAATTAATTACCATGATTACGCAGATTGGTTTGGTCGGGGAACATGTTTCAGCTTGCAATCATTTATCTGCTAGTTGGTTGATTTGCGCACATTTGTCCCCACGGACTTCCGACTCATGGTTTGGCCCTCATGTACCGTACAACAGTCAATGTGGATTAATGACCAGTACTTGAGAGCTGAATCCTGTTATACCCCATTATGCAAGTTACGAGAATAGAGGCATTCCTGTTAATCTTTCAGTTGTACCAAGTGACTATGGTGTTACCAGGGCCTGGCACCAGGTCAGGATATTTTCATCTCAGAACTGACAATATATGCGTTTTTTTTGGTTGGCATGGTGTTGCGATGTTAGAAATTTGCATCATCAGGGACGGGTACAATATGGGATAGTCCATCCTGTTGGCCGTTCTTCAATGAATTTAGTTGTTGATGTGTTGTTGTAATTTTTGTATTTTTTTGTTGGGACTGGCTACCTGTTCGTACAGTACATCGTATGTCCCTATGATTAGTTGGGACTGGCGGCCTGTGGGTACTTGTCAGTGATTTAAAAAGATATTTAAAATGAATAAATAAAATTTATACCGTACTCAGTCTGTTGGAAATCACTGTCATTTACTTTGTATGTTCCAATGATAAGTTGGGATTGGCGCCTGTTTGTACACGTACATTGTATGTCCCTTCGATTTGATGGGATTGGTGGCCTGTTTCTGACACCAGGTCAGGATATTTTCATCTCAGAACTGAAAATATATGCGTTTTTTTTTTGTTGGCATGGTGTTTGCGATGTTAGAAATTTGCATCATCAGGGACGGGTACAATATGGGATAGTCCATCCTGTTGGCCCGTTCTTCAATGAATTTAGTTGTTGATGTGTTGTTGTAATTTTTTGTATTTTTTTGTTGGGACTGGCTACCTGTTCGTACACGTACTCGTATGTCCCTATGATTAGTTGGGACTGGCGGCCTGTGGGTACTTGTCAGTGATTTAAAAAGATATTTAAAATGAATAAATAAAATTTATACCGTACTCAGTCTGTTGGAAATCACTGTCATTTACTTTGTATGTTCCAATGATAAGTTGGGATTGGCGCCTGTTTGTACACGTACATTGTATGTCCCTTCGATTTGATGGGATTGGTGGCCTGTTTGTACTCGTACATGGTATGTCCCTTCGGTGGCAGGGAATGGTGCCCTGTGTTGTACACGTACATTGTATGTCCCCTCGATGAGATGGGATTGGCGGCCTGTTGGTACATGTCGGTGCTTTCATTAGGAGGAATATGACGAATTTCTTCACCATGATGAATTAAATTCTGCAAAGTAGTACAATTACGTACATATTTTGTTAATTAAGATTCTATATTCTTAATATTCAATAAGAGTTCTTAATATCGGCATGTTGAAATCACAGACATGAACTTTGTATGTCCCTACGAGTAGTTGGGATTGGCGCCTGTTTGTACACGTACATTATGTGTCACACCGATTTGTTTGGTTTATCGTCAGCCGTTTTGATAATTTACCTCTACAATTAATTGTGATGCAATGTATACATACATAAATCGGAATATGTACTCAATTGGTATACTACTCTGGTACAGGTACATAGTCTGTTGAGCATGTTGGGGGGTGTATCATTGATATCATTGAATTGTTGTATATATTATGTACATTTTACAAATTGTTTCAAGCATAATATATGCGCTGTATATCGTATTTGTAATTTTATGTATATTTATGCTGGCATACATTTGGGGTATGGAGTCGTTTCACTGGATTACACTTTTTGAGTTATCCAACGAGAGCCTAGCATAATTATTTTGTTTTAAGGAGGGGGGATCACTATGCTTCGTAGAGAAGAAGACTGCAGCCAAATTCAAAGACGTTGCACAGTGGATTAAAGCTTTCCACATATTTGTGGCAGTCTACTGCCAGAAGCACCCCAGCCAGGCAGCCAATCTGATGAATTACATGAATAGAATTCAGACTATGGCTGCCCAGCTGGGAGACTCTTGTGCCCTATATTATGACGTGCAATTCCGTCAATGGCGTGAGTCTGCTCCCAATAGCCTTCTGTGGGAACTGCCAAATGAGATCCTATACATGGAGGCAGTTTCCTTCAGTGTCACCAACAGGTTAGGGGGTGGTGTCCATGAGCGGGGTAGACCTAACGCCAGGTCCCTTTCGTGGGGGGTCCCGCTCTGCCAATTCACAAAGGGGCGGGACAGCCAAAAAAGGGACCCAAATATGCAGGTAAATGTTTTGACTACAACAGGACAGGCAACTGCGAGTGGGGGGATTGTCGGTTCCAGTATACATGTTTCAAATGCAATGGCCCCCATCCCAAGAAGTCCTGTCCACGCGATGGGCTCGACTCCAGTGCCGGTCAGCGGAACATCAGCGGTAGCCAAGGCAACCAACCCAAACCTGCCACTGGTCCCCGTTCCAACCCCAATAAAGCCAAAGCGCCTTAAAGCCTGGCTGTCTGGTTACAATGTTGATAAGGTAGCACGGTTGAATGAGGGTATGGGTTTTCAATACAATACTCTGGTCCACGGAAATTCCGCACATGTAGGAACCTACAGTCTGCTACTGACAACATGTCACTATTGACTGCAAAGATTGCTGCTGAGGTTGAATCAGGTGGGTGGCTGGCCCATTCTCGGATCCTCCATTTTTGAACATGCAGATTTCCCCCTTAGGTCTTGTTCCCAAGAAAGTGGCAGGAGAATATAGGGTCATACATTATTTTGTCGTATCCAGATGGTCAGTCAATTAACGATGGTATAGCTCCTGGAATGTCTACAGTGCACTATCAGAATATTGACCACGCGATTTCCCTTCTTAAACAAGCTGGTTGTGGTTCGTACCTCGCCAAAACTGACATTGAAAGTGCATTTCGCTTGGTGCCTGTCTCTCCGTCTACTATGAACTGTTGGGGTTTTCTATTGAAGGCGAATATTATTACGACAAAGCTCTTCCGATGGGTTGTTCCATTTCCTGTAAATTGTTCGAAGAATTTAGCAGTGCTGTTCATTGGATCGCCGAACATAAACTTGGCTGTTATTCCATTGCCCACATACTGGATGACTTTCTGTTCATTGCCCCATCCCCGGCAGATCGATGTAAACGCGATCTGCTTCGGTTTCTATCTCTGGCAGAAGACTTGGGCATACCCATTAAGAAGGAAAAACCTTGTTTCCCAGTCAAGTAATGTCCTTTGTTGGTATTGAACTCGACTCGGTCCTCATGGAGGCACGTCTACCAATGGATTAGGTTGACCGTATTCGCCAGCTACTCGGCCGGGTTCAGCGCAAAACAAAGATCAAGTTGCGAGATCTTCAGTCACTGATCGGTTTACTGAATTTTGCATGTGCGGTTGTCCCCGTGGGTCGCCCCTTTTTTGCGCCGCCTCATTGACTTGACCATGGGCCTACAGAAACCCCACCATAAACGCCGTCTGAACAATGAAGCGCGTGCGGACTTACGGGCTTGGTCTATTTTCATTGATCATTTCAACGGGAAAAGTTTCTTTTTGGCTGATAATTTTGTTACTTCGCAAAAGATACACTTCTACACCGACGCAAGCGATTCTGGGTTTGGCGGGGTCTTTGGTACACATTGGTTTCTACGGGGTATGGCCAAGGTGTCGTCTCCTTTCCATACCGTCCGAGAAATGTTTCCCCATTGTGTGGGCTTTGAACATTGGGCCTCCCACATTTAGCAAACAAGTGTGCAAGTACGGTCAACAAACATGGCGGTTGTTTTGTGTCATCAACAAATTTGTCCTCTGGTGTCAAGTATCCTCATAGAACTTGGTCCCCCTTTAGTGGTGTCCCATTGCGTCACAATGTTTTGTCAAGGCGAGATATTCCTGCCAATTCAATATTTTTGGCTGATTCAGCGTCTCGGTTACAGTCGATGCCTACAAGCAAAGAGCCCCCTCAATTGGATCCCCTTTTCCCACATCCATCCATGCCGGTTTTCAGTCCTTTTAATGACACGGCAAAGGACCTACATAACAAGGCACTGGCCCCCTCCGACTCGTGACACAAATAGTCGGGCATGGAGCGTATATATACATTTCACCATACATTTAGGGGGGGGGTTTTTTTCAACGAGAGACCTGTTTCTATTTCCCCCATAACCACCAATGATATCGTACCTCATTATATGCCCACTGGTTTCAAAACAAATGCTAGCTCAGTCCAACCTTGACTAAAATAAATCTTCTGTGCTTGATTTACATTCATAAGGTCAATGGGGGGGGTGGGGTGTCTGACCCCACTCATCCATTTTGTAGTTAGAAAATGTTGCAAGTTATTTGAAGGGAATCGCTTGCCCGACAGCCGCATGCCCAATACGCCTCCATATTGAAGGAATTGGGTCCAAGTCCGTTGCCTTTCATTTCGGATACACACTATAGAGAACTCTCTAAGGGTAAAGAACCTGTTAGCATTCCAGCATTTTTGCGTGGGCTAAATAACATCTACACCTCACAATCATGCTATAGGTGTTGGTTGGTGTTTTCCCCTACAGACAGCCTCGTCCCGGAGCAAGGTGTTTGTCATATCCTATGAAAAAATTTAAGTCCAAATATGGAAAACGTATTTTCAAATTTGGAAGTTGCCGCAATCAGGATCACACCTGTATGCCCCGTCCAGTGCATTCAATCATTTCGCGCCTTAGAGATAGCCGTGCCCGGGCTTATTTCCTCATATCACTGTCCCAGAGCCGGAGCTATCTGTCCCCTCAAAATGGTTCACTGATCAATTGGAAACTCTCACTTAATACTGGGCCGGCCTATAGCCCGGATCGGTATAGGGTCATAGCGTCCGAAATGGTGCGGCCAGTACGCAACCTTCCCATGGGAATTGTCAGATGAACAAATTCAACTGATTGGGCAGAGTGGCATTCGTCCGGCATTCAATAATATAAACGTAATTTCCGCTTTTTTGCGTTTGTAGTCATAGACCGTGTTTTTGGTTATGAAAATACCTATGTCTTTTGTCATGTTGTAACTATCGTAGAGCATCTATATCATGTCTAGTCATAATTCACTTGTGCACTCCTTGAATATCTAGTCCTTTGGTGTACGGTATGACCAGTCACATAGGGCATGGCCCCGCCTGCCTTGTTGATAACGTTCCCAACATAACATATCATACTTCCATTGAGCACAATTCTGGTGACTAATCTTCATGTGGCAGGCATTAAAAGCTGGTAAGGCATTGGCCCCCCTGCTGGTGATGATTATCAACATCCAAGGCGTACTTTTCATTATGGCAAAGTTTTGGTAATCTAGTCTTCATGGGTG
This sequence comes from Conchocele bisecta, assembly GCA_029237695.1. Lineage (NCBI taxonomy): Eukaryota > Metazoa > Mollusca > Bivalvia > Lucinida > Thyasiridae > Conchocele > Conchocele bisecta. The sequence goes on from CM055266.1 coordinate 932,924, forward strand.
ACAAGCATTACAGCTGCATAGGGCATGCCCCCCTTTGCTGTTGATGCAGTCCAACGTGCTTTTAGCTACGCCATTTGTTGGCACAATTTTGGTAATTCTAGGTCTTCATGGGTTGACATCATTACCAAGGCTGGCATAGGGCATGGCCCCGGCCTTAGCCTGGTGGTGAGTCCAACATGCAAACATACTACTGTTTATACTGTAACATGTAGCAATTGATTTTGTTTTTTTTGTAAGCTAGTCTTCAAGGTGGTGCCAAACCTTGCGAAGCTTGGCATAGGCATGGCCACACTTGCTGGTGATGATGTCCAACGTGCAGCTTGTTTTTGCATCATTTTTTTTCAGATTGGACCCCATGCAATCTGTATCGCAACAATTTTTACGTTTACCAATAGGAATATTGGAGCTATGACTTTGGGAATTTTTCCCCTCCAATTTATTACAGTTTTAGAATGCGGGATAATCCATCCCATGGCCCGCCTTACATGAACCCTGGCAGTCGAAAGGCTGTTAGACAACCAATTAATCAATCACTTCAATTTTTACAGGTTTGGATACGAAAGTCCAAAAAGCCCGCTGGCCCGGCCTTGCATACCATGGCTGTTCACTTTCATAAGGCCTTAAGCCACTATAAACAATCAAATCTATCCTCTGTTAAATTATGGAATATTTTTCAACATCAATGACATACATGAAATTTTTAGCGAACTCACAATTTGATGTGTCACCATGTATTTCCCTTAGAGGTTCTTTAGCAAGTCCTATAGACATTTTGTAACTTTACTGTTGCCATATGATTATACCCAAAAATGAATGAACGTGTTGTATATATTTAACATTTGTTTTTCAATTGTTTTCTCGTTATGCGAGCTACGGATGTATTTTTTATTGTTGCTTGTTACATGTGTTTCTAAACATTGCATCTGTACTCCAATTTCATGTTATGTTTAGAGCAGGGCTAAGTTTATATGGGTGTAGGCATGGACCTGCACCAGGCCAGAATATTCTAACTCAGTTGAATACAGTATATGTAGTTTGTGTAAAGAACCCATGAATACTGAGCACTGATTACGGGAATTTATTCCTCATTTTTTTGCAGGTTGAATGCGAGATAAAATCCATCTTCATTAGCCCCAGCCCTTAATTGAATTTCTGGCTGTTGAAAGCGCCCCTTATAACAAAACAATCAAGCATCAATTCTCTAAGCTGATATTATCACTTGTGGGTTTTGGTGCTGAGTGACCTCCAGTGTGGCCAATGACATGGCACCGGATCACGCTGTTCGCTCAGTCTGAAGATATTCATTATTAAAAAATTTGAGCTCCTGAATATGTATTAGGAATTCTCCGACTATTTTTAGGTTTGAATTTTGCTGCACGAGAGGTGATTGTTTTGTGCAGGCGGGGTAGAATACCTGGATGCAATAATTATGCCACCGTGGGCTGCGCTATCCCGTACCACTAATTGTGGTAGCAGCTAAGATATGTTGCTGTCGTTGATGCCTATACCCGTCTGTACAGTCTTGTTGGCAATTCACATGTTTGGTGTAAGGTCAGATTATTGTTTTGACCATATCAGGCAAACAAAGTAACACCCCAACATGTTTTAATCTGATTTACTTGCTATACTGGTCTTATACTAGCACCAAGAAACGGTCTGGTATGTTATCGTTTGTTTTAGCTTATGGTTTTGCCGAAATGGTACATGGTCTCGTCCGCTTTTCGACATGCAACAGTCACAATTACCTGCTGGCCATATGGTTGTTTAGAACGTGGATATTATGCTTTGATGCCATTACATGCACGTGACATGAGTTAGAGAAGTGGGCTTGATTCCATACGTATCAGCCAGTTGGCTTTTAGATATCTCAATTGAAGTGGTAAGGACAATTTTCCCTATATTTTAAGTGCAATAAATATAGTTGTGCATGAGTTTTTATTTCAAACAATACAAATGGGCAGATATGACTGCTGGCACTGCGTACGGTGTGGATAATGCTGGGCCTTTCAACCTTTCTCGAGAATAGGATGGGGTTGTAATTCCGTGGAGTGTTGTCCTCAGGCCAAAACAGCTGCTAGACAACTCCCCGCGAATACATGTGCTGTAAATTCTGGTCTCCCCCGAACCTTTGCTATATAGATACAAACATGAAAAGGATCAAATGCTTAGTTTCGACACTTAAGCGGATCCATGTCATTTTTTATAATAAAATGGTCCAGTATTCATTCTACCCCCGTTGTAGTTATGACTCGTTTACACATATCATCTACATAAGCAAACAAGGCTATAACTCTCTATAGATGTGGGTTCTTACATAAATGAAAAATTTACAGCATGTAAATGTTATTTATGGAAGACGCACACACCATCACGTTGTGATCTTAATTGGAACTCTAGTTACTGTTAGTTACCAACTGAACTAAACAATAGTTAATAGCAGCTGTTATCTTTCCCTGTCAAAAATACTTTCTCACAGGAGGAACGCCATTATATTTCACAAACATCACAGCGTTTAGTGAACAAACAAAAACAACAAGACCACATTTAACCTCCACCCTCCCCGTCCGCCTCCCAATCGCTATATTGTTCTCTACCACTGTGTTTTGGATTTGTGATGAAAGCATTTTTTTTTAATAGTGGGGTGATTTATTAAGCTGTTGCTTAAAAGACATTGTATCTACCTGACTTGTGGTTGGTTTATTGTTGTTATCTAGCAATTTGAGCATCGTATTTTGACCATATTTGTTTTGTCGGTGGGCTGTATAGTACTGACCTCCCCCACCTTTGTATATAGATACAACATGAAAAGTACATGCTTATTGGACACTTTAAGACGGATCCAGTCATTTTTTATAATTACAAAATGGCAAGTATTCATTCTAACCCGTTAGTTGACTCGTTTACTACACTATCCATCTACTATAAGCAAACAAGCTATACTCTCTATAGGTTGTGGGTTCCTTACATAAATATATATTTCTTACACCTCTATACAACGAATGATGAAGAATGAAGCTTACCCATGAATAGTTTATATTGTATGCAAGTCCGCGGCCAAGTGGTCTAGACTGCAGGACTGCTAGCGCCCCCGCATCCTACGGTCCCATGGGTTCGGGCATGTATGTGCCTAAATATGAATAAAAAATGTTCCTGCACATAATCACCGAAAGGCCCGTGTTGCAAGTTCTGCACAAAGAAAAAAAAAAGAACTACACTAGACATAATAGACATTATCGAATTAACGGAAATAAGATCAAACCATAACCATGTAATTGCACTAAAAGTAACTTTCGCAGTACTCAGTTTAAAGTTCAGTAAACCAAAACTAAAATAAAAATACATGTATATTAAACAGAAAACGCAATTGTGTAACTTAGAACGTATTAACGTTACATGCGCACTCAATTTTTCACCAAAATGTTCTATATATGAATTAAATAAGTTATTAATTGGTGTCACTTTCTACCAGTTTCTAAAAATTACAATGCCCGCCCATACAATATAATCATTTAGTAAATATTTTATTTTACTGATTAGTGACGCGCGTGGGTTATTCAGGCTATTGTTCATAAAACAAAATTGCAATTGATTATTTTTTTAATTATTATATAATTTAAATTGCGACACCTGAAAAGAAAAATAATTTCACAATTATAAAGTATGAAATCATGCACATTAAAAAAACATAAATACAATAAAAAAATATAAATGCCCGTTTAACATTTATTAAGGAAACACTGTTATCGCCCCTGTTATCAGTTGTGGAAATTTAAGTCCTGATATAAAAAGTATAATAAACCCAATCAATTTTTATTACGTGGGGTAATGGTGTAAATGTAAGTTAGTTTGCCAAAAAAATGTCTCCGATGATGTCCTCTGATATAAGGAACAGTTTGTGCCCTACTATTGGGCAAGGTACCTTTAAGTAAAGTAATACTTGCGCTACTGTACCTCAAAACATATACTAAAACAGAAAACACACACGTTCGGTGTCCAGTACGGCTTTCCATATATCATGATGGCACTCGGCAATAGTCTCCGTTTATCATTAAATCAGTAACTCCGTTTCAATAATGTAGTTATTAAAATCACCCATGCATTAGCTCTATTTCACCATTACTTTGAAGGAAATGGTAATACAGTGAAACCACTTTTAAACCTGACACCCTGGGAGAAAATCCCCCCAGGTGTCCCTATTTTTAGAGATGGTTTTCCCACTGTAAATCAGATATCATACCATTCTTGAGGCTTTGTGTGCTTTTTGGAAATCAGGAACATACATTCTCAAACTCCACTAAATGTACCATAGAAACCCTTCAAAATCAGTTTCAAAATGTTTCCCCTTCCTGTCCTTTCCATAGAAGGATTCACTAAAAACTCTCTGTGAACGTATCATATGCAAACTCGGACCCACGGAGTCCCCTTTGCCCCAAAGATGTCGTCTGGGACCACACAAAACATCACGGAAACATAGCTAAGGTCTAGCTAATATGTGTGGTGCGGGGTACCTAACCAACCCACAAACACACTAACCAACCCCAACCCAACACAAGCCCTACAAACCCCCACCCAACCCAACCCAATAACAAAGAAAACAAACAAACCACCCAATCAGTCCCATCGGCAAGACCACCAACCACTAACCAACCACAGAACCCACACCAACTAGCCACCATCCCCGGCCAACCTATCAGCAGCCATTTCAACCAAACAACCAATTTAACCCCCCAAACAGCAACCAAACCAATCAACCAAATAATTCAGTCAGGCCTGCCAAGTCCCAACAATGGGTTATATGGTAAATTATGATCACACATCAAATGTACAAAAATAAAACTGGTCCAACTCCGTGTTCATTTCTAGTCCGAGCTGTTCGTACCTCCCGCCCGAGATTACGGAAACCCGCTAACCTACATTTCTTGTTACCGACGAACGCAAGTTCAATACGCCTAATCTGTAGTTTATCGAACATGTACGTTTTCACAATAAAACATCAGAGAAAAGTCAATCTTAATTATACTTAATGTGCTACCTTTTTTTCATGAACAACTATTTACTGAAACAGTCCATTTGTGCTGTATATTGGAATCCGAAAAGTTGACGTAATGTTCATTAGCAAATGTGGAAATTCCTTTCCACATTTGCTCCTGACCATTTCAACAACGGAAATTATCGTAACTTTTGTTATAGATTTCATGAGATAGTCGGGGGCACCACTTGTTGGATACACCATCACGTGGCTTTCTCTCATCCTGACTAAAGTTGGCGAATTTAAATTCCTTTGTTCGACGATTTTAGAAAGGAAAAACATGCATATAACCAAATAGGCTCCATATAAAGCTGTCGTTATTTGCTTAAATACCCAATTAAAATTGCACAAAAACCCAAATTGAAATCCAGAAGTAGCGAGTAATCAAAAAGCAGATAACAATATTGTTTGTACCATTATATCATGCTGCATTAAAACCAACAAACAGGGCACAAATATAATCATATTTTGTATATTTTAGTTTCTTTTTTTTTTTTTTTTTTTATCTTATTTTCAAGTGAAAACACATCTTGGATCTGTTTGATTCTTGGTGCTTGGTATTTCCATTAAAAACGTCTCCAATGAGACAATTCTAATGAAAATGCCAAGACCATGTTTTTCATTTAGAACAAACTATTCAATACTTGCCTGACTGTTTATGAATGTTTGGTAATCCTTTATTTTATCCAATTCAAAATTGCTTCAGAAAATGATGAAGTAAAATAATTAAAATTTTTTATAAAAAAAAAAAAACCCTAATTTCCTTATCTGATCCCTGATATATTATGCTTTAACTTGACAATGTCCCCCCTCAACTGATGCTCCAGATACTGAAAGTGTGTGTTTGTTCGCTTTAATGCCACGGTTAAATTGAAATATATCAATCAATTAGGAGGACCATATTTTTATTTGAATCACATTCCCAAAAACATGCCAATATTCAGTACATGATATCAGAACTGTGAACATGTAAACATGGGCCCGGATAATTTGGCTTGTTAACCAATTTGGCGGTTTCACTATACGTGACCTATTAAGTTAAAAATTGTGAAATGTATTTTAATTTTTGTTGTGAAATGACAATAATAACCAAGATTTTTCAACACTGAAACAACCCCCAGAATCCATCTGATTCAAAGTAGGTATTCCTTTTATATTGTCCTTATTACGTAACTTACTTTGAATAAATATGGCCCTTAAACGGCGTCCTTGTTAAGCTGCAATTGTTGGTCTCTGTAAATTTTCCGCACAAACTTCTGTCCGTTTTTGCAAGAATCGTTTTCACGTTCTACCGACACGGAAACCGAATCTTCGCAAAAAACGACACAAGTCCTGTGCCGAACTTTGCCTTGCAACCACCAAATGCAAACTACATCGAAGACCACGTTATCCTGGGCCATATTTTCATCCAAAAATTCCTTCATATTTAAGAAAAAAGTATCACTAATAAACTTACTTCGGATGGGCTACCGTGGATCATGGCACCTTGATACAGCCAGGGACAGGAACCTCCGAGTGCCAGGGATCTCAGTCACTGTCCACGTACTATGACAACGTTATTTCTTTGTTGTAAACGATGAAATCCGAATTTAACTGCGTTTACACGCTAATGGGTGGGTGGGGGAAAACTGCATGTACTCGTATAGCATGGTTGTCCTCATGTACGGCCGATAATTCATAGGCCACTTAGGGGGTATAACTGAACGAGAAAAAGCCTCTTTTAAATCATACCTAATTATTATTCCTCTGATATTAAATAGCTAGAACTACTGAACACTCGCCATCTTTTCAACCGACGGAAGTGGAGTATTTACCTTGGCCCGGCTTCGCTAATTTTTCAGTAATTGTAACGCGCGCGAAGGCCGGGACTAGTCAGGGTCACGTCCTTCTCGCGCGATTACAATATTTTTTTTAGCTAAGTCATGCGAGCCGTGCACAAGGTACAACAAGTACCACTTCCGTTGTTTGAAAAGTTGGCTATTGTCCCTACCTTTTAGATATTTAAATATAATTAATTAAAAATGTTGTATGATTTAGAAGCGTTTTTTTAAGTTTCAAACCACAAAGTGCCTATGCCGATAATCACTGAAATTTAAAGCTCGCGGGATGTCACATCGTACAGGCCCGGACGAACCGGGCATAAGTAGTCCTAGTACAGTACAGGGGAATGTCAGGTGAAATTAAAGGCTTACATGTAAAAAAAAAATACTCCATGGACAAAATTCCTCGTCCCCCTTTTTATATATTCCTAAATTCCTATAGCATATAGTTTTTCATTGTTTCAGTAAAGCCTGGACGTCACCATGATGCGTAATATTGTAACATGGATATTTCTATATGCATAGCTGAAATTAAAATTAACATCCCCAATCAATATTATTTATTTTTACAAATAACAGAAACTTACAAACTTAACACATTATGAGAAAATTTCAAGTTTGACCTCCAGTGACACTTTGACGTGTAAATATTTGGCCTGCTAAACGATTGTGACGCAAAAATTGCAGATCCAGATAGCCGCTCGTAACAGCCGTCTTTCATAGGATCTTCACTTGATTTGCCTTTCTTGAAAAAAATGTAACAGTATTTATTGATGTACATGCACAAATAAAAAGCATTATCCACCTCAACACTTGAGGTAAAGGGACTTTTTGTCCACCAGTAATATATGTGAATCCACAATCGTCGAATGATAATATGACAGTTGGTCGATAATTACAGAAATAATGTAATTTCACTGTTAACCAAATTTTTGGTTTTATTATGAAAATACAATTTCTTAAAACCATTCCTAATAAGTTACAACACAATTTTCGCAGACCATTACATTTCGTATTTCGGTGGGGAGGCGGTGTGTGTGTGGGTGAGAGCAACTTCCATAACCCCCATTATTTTTTATGGGGGAAAAAAAAACCCTCGCATGGCTGAATCGTGTTATACCTTTTTTGGAATAAAAAGTCCTCTTTCCATATACTTACATTTTACACGCCATTTTGACTACTTTGGCAACAAAAGGTGTGTCTATACCTACTTTGAGTTGTGCTCGGAGAAATTAATTGCTAACATTGACCTTTTTTTTGTCTATTGTATCGCCAATTATGATACTGCAGAACAAGTTGTCCATAACTTCCCCTTGTGGGTGCAATAATTTGCATGGACACGAAACACATCAATACCAGCCCTTATACGTCCTAGGGAGTACATGAAGTATACGTTACCCGCAATTACCTAAGCCATACGTGCTACGAGGTTCAACTGAACCTCCCGTCCAAATAAATATTTTCAGTAATATTACTCACTATATAAATGTATTATCTAACTATCTGCCGTCGAATCTTTGTCCACATACAACATGGTACCACACTTTTATCAAAATCATGTTAAAACCAACTGCTACAGTCTCCGTAATTGCTTCCAGTATCAACCCTAGTTTTATTAAACTTTGTACAACTAAATGTTAGTAATGCAAAATTAATGAATATTCTGTTAACGTATATACCTAAAACAAATGTAAAAAGTCTACTAAGATGGCATATTCAATATAATGCATCTCGTTTAAAGGTAAGATAACCATTTTCCCGGGCGGTTTCAAAGGAAAAACAACGATTATGAAAGCTATGTCAAACATTTTAAGATGTTAGAAAACTCAGCTCAGGAAGTTCAAACGATTTAAACACAACGCCGGTGGACATCTAAGTCTATACTGGAGATGCTCATGACGACCGATACACAGGACGGGTCTAGTGGTAGGACCCTTGTGTTTTGCTACTTCACCTACCATCTGTAACTACGTTTGTATCACTTACAGACTCGACTCTTCCTCCGGTGGCTACTTTTAATACAGAATATAATAAGCATACATTTAGGCACGATATCAGCCTTTTTAACTGATTTTAAACTGGTGAAATAGTGTATATCATATGCGCAGTCCCTGATCTTGGTCTACACTGATCACAACTGGATGGTGTTTGTGTATCATTAATTCGTGCTTGACAATTAGCTTTTCATACATGCATAAAACGGTGCGTTGTACATTATGATATGGGACTGATTTCCAGTAGGTGTGCATACTCATGGATGTGTTATAAATAGGCAATGTCCTAAACATATTCGAAATGAGTTGCAGAATTTCGCCTTCGTTACAATTTCCTCGCTATATACCCAGCAGTGTCGGGCGCCCCTTGGCCCAGGGGTAAATTACCTTAACAGTAATTATTAACGTTCATTTACATGCATTGTCACACCCAAGGCCTACTGTCAGTTTTCATGAAACTTTCCCCCCACGCACCCCCACCCCCCACAGAAAAAAAAGAAAATTTGCTATAGGTAGCTTATACAAAAAAAATGTTTTTGAACTTTGGACAAAAATTAGCCTTTTAACCAAACATTTACGCTTGGTCAATTTCAATCTAAATAGCCACTGCTGCCGCTGCTGAAATTTACCTGAAAAGGTTTTTATTTTGTCCATCAACTTCAACGTTTGTAGTTAAATTAATTACACCTAACAGACAACTTTCCAACCACAACAATTAACAAACGTACTGGTCCCGCGGTGACACGTGCATTCTTTTACATTCAATTCTGGAATCCGTATAATTTGTATATTTGTGGATGTGTGGTACTGTGGTTGTATTGGTTGTGCGTATTATATTGATTTCACATCCCTGTGATTCCACAAGTACCAGTGGTTTCAAACACACACCTGTTGAATTTTTTTACACACCTGTGTATTTAGCCATGTTACAGTTGCTATGTACAAATGTGCGTGTACTAAGGGGGGCTTATGTTTGTATTGGTGGGAAAACGTTTTATGCGTTGTCATTTTTTTGCGATTTAAATATAGCGATCCTATTTTATGAGCAATGTTTACAGAAGTCACGCCAATATTTGCCACAGACTATGCGTTTGTGTGTGGTAGAAGAACTCGTTGACTGCGTGTGCAGGTTTCGCTAGGGAAAAGATACTTTGATAGTATTACGGATGTCCCATCCACTGTCCGTGCCAGCCGATTTGTCCGCGTGTCAGTTTTCCAAACCATATAAGAGTACCTTCTGTAGGTGAAGCCATTATAAACCAGACCCATAACCATGTCCTGCCCTGTTATGTAAGCACGGGTTAGTTTTTTCATCTAAGCCTGGAACTAGGCCAACACGGATATATCAGATCCCATAATACTGGTGAATTGTTGGTGTCGTGATATTTCCGTAAATGACCACGATATTTGGAGTTAGTATGTGCTAACACTCCTCATTTGATTGTAATAGCCTAGGAACCGTTATGGAGGGGTTTTTGGCGGGGCCAAGAAGCGAACCTTCGCATTTTCGAGACCAGTCGAGTAGATTTCGATCATGAGATCTGGGTCTATCGTGGTGCAGATTTTGGTAGTGTGGGGTAACCATGTTGGATGTATTAATTCCACGAGGGCTGTCCAAAGGTATTTGGTTGAATTTTAATGCATTGGGAACATATAATTTATGCCCAAATATAACCAACCCCACGGGTGACATGGCAAAAGCCAGGTTTTTTGTAGTATTTATGTGAGATGGATCGTACCGAGGGGTAGCCAATTATCCATTTTATCCGTGCCACGGTTTTCACTGGAGCGTATATACAGCCGACGTCTCGCTAAAGTTTGAGGCCCGGGACACATATTTTTCTTGGTTACATAGACTATAAACTGTAATTCACGCATTGACACGGAGGATTATAGTATGTACCTAGAACATTTTATTTTCAGCTGTGATTTGGCCGTTTGTTTCGATTTTCCCTTTTTAGTCTGTTTGTTACATCCTGTCTTGTCTGTTCTGTGCGTATTTGGTCTCCAGTAATTTGGAGATTCATATTCATTTTTAGCCCTCTTGAGAACGCTCCAGCGAGCCCACATTTGGACTGTTTTTTGGGTCCATCTCTTTTTGAGGGCAGAACCCCAGTCAGTGGCAGAGTATCGGGTCGTCCCGAGTGGTCCCGGAACGACCCTGTCTTGCGCAGTGTGTGTAGCAGCTCCGGGTACAGGCCTGTTAAAGAGCAGTGTGAGAAAAGCTATCCCTCTCGCGTATCAGGCAGACAGGACACAGCCATAGGTTTTAATGAAGTGAAACGCCATACACCACCTATCAGATCATATTAATACTACCCACCGAGTTGAATGTCCACCGAAAGTGAAACTTTTCCCGCGTCTTACCAACGTGATAATCGCATTTTTGTATTATAACGGAACTTTACAATCCGGTCCTACCACTTTCCGGATATTACAACCCAATTTGATTCACCATGGAAAACTTTACATCCGGTCCCTCAAACCACATCCGTTTGCTACAGTCGAAGTTATATCATAGGAACTTTTTACATCTGGTCCACCAATTTCCAGATAATACTACCTGTGGGAACTCTTACTTTCCGGACCAGCTTCCGGAACATTAACGTTATTGAACTACATGTGAATGTAACCCACATCCGCCTTTGACTTTGACATTCCAACTTTGGAAATATTATTGCATAGGCACTAACATATGTAACTTATTATGAGTGATAAATGGTAATACTCCTATCAATGGCCATATCATGGCTAAAGGATTGTATAAGAACCTACATATATGTTTATCTGGATTAAATCCAATTGAAGTTGGGATTATATCCATATTGTTGACTAGACATCATATTTCGGGTGAGGCAACCTTGGACCCTTGATCCTCATATGTTACACTATCTATGAATACGCCAGCACTGGTGTAGCTCAGATGATTTGTCATTTGTCCTCCAATGTTTCGTTAAGCCATGTTTAATACTTGTTATTTTATTTCACTTTGATTAGCGATCATCAAAATAACTTGAGCCATTCATACATTTGTCCACTACGGGACCCATTGAAGATAACCAACATACCGAGTTTAATTCGTCTATAGCTTTTAAGTTGCCGTTAAATGTTATAACATCGATTGGCTTAACAACCTTGTAGTAATATGAAAGTGTCATGCACATTACAGTGATTTTCGCATATCAACTGTATCATGTTATTCCTGTGTGTTCCCCATGTAATATAGTGTACAATTATATAAGAGATTAAGTGAATAACGTGTCATTATCTACTCTGGCCTAACCCTAACACTTCAACAGCATTTTACCACTTTTCGTTCGTCCATATCAAGCTATATTGGCCATAACGTCCATAACAAAATGTAAGTATAACTTGGGTTCATATGATAATTGGGGGAGAACAATTGTCTCATCAATTCCTGACCTTGTAATGACCTTGACAATGGTGTCAGAAGTGGGGTTTGTTTCCTCTTTTTATAATCCATTTTTCTTCAAAGCATTTAAGTAAGGAGGCCTAGAATAAGCTGTACCCCTAGTGTCGTCAAAAATTTCAATCATGTATTTGTTTGCCTTAGGGAGTTAATGTAAAGATGCCCTCCAACACCTTAGGCCCTAATACATCACACACATACAATGATTTTGACTACCTAGGTACCAGAAGTGTAGGGTTGAGACGATCTTTGTGAGATAAGGTCGAAGGTAAGGTCATTGTAATTTTTGATTCTGTCCCAACAGTACCTTCCCAGGATGATGGCACAGATGGTGTTTCCAGGTTAGCAACTAGACACTTTTCTGCATCTGAGGCGAGATTACTACCACACTATTATATTTTGTATGAACAATAAATATATCCTGCCAGGTTGTCTATACCCAGTCCCCAATATTTGTGTTCCAGTACCATAGAGAGGGATTGGAAATATACCATTACATTTAGACTATACATAAAACCCGGATTGACCTACCCGAATTGAGAAACGTATAAACCGTCGTTAGGAGGTAGAGACCCGGATTGATTTACCCTTTAACCTTATAGAACGTAAGCAAGAGACTCGCACAAATCACTAAGTGATTTTAGTGCTAGAGAACCTTGTGTACCGTTGGATTAAGCGTGTAAATCTAATATTCCGGATTTGAGTGAGAGTGAGAATGTCGGTACCCATTAAGGAGCTAAATGACCATAGCAAAACTTAGGGCTACAGAATTCAGAGTTAAGGGCCCTTATGTAAAATGAAGAGCAGGAGAGAAGAAAGACAGGAAAGACAGAGGCTCAAGCAGGCTGAGAAAGATAAATTTTTAGCAGATGAGCGACAGATGGAGAAAAGATAGGTTAGATGCTGAGCAGTTTACTAAGGCAAATTTGAGCGACAGATGGAGAAAGATAATTAGATGCTGCACGTTAGATTAAAGAATCACATCGTTAGCCAATGAAAAGCACAGTTAGCTCCTAGAATTAAAATTCAGAACCTAAACACTAAACACCAGGTACGAAAATGTCAAAAAGTAGAAAGAGGGTGGAATAGTAAATGAAAATAGACATGATCAGGACAATGGCAAGAGAATTCGTTCCGAAGCTTGCCACATTTTTGATCAGAATAATGACAACTATGGATAGCTCTTTAGCTCGATTTGAGAGGTATTCAGCAATTCAAAGGTGGGGGAGAATAATTGGTCAACTACACTTTAGTTGCTTTAGTGAAGGGCACATGCATTAGATGTATATTCTAGAACTACCTATTAGATGATGCTCTGACCTATAATAAGTAGAAATCCGCATTTTTGAAATGTTATGTGATCTAAACGGAAGATGTTCAGCAAGACGCAGTATCAAAAACAACCAAACCTGATCACAGTGAAATCAATCATTCGTGGCATATATGATCCCAGTCGGTTTCCCAAAGAACTATTGATAGATAGATGGTTTTGAGTTAGGTAAGGTGAAATAGAACAAAAGAAGGAGTAAACTAAACTACAAGATTCAATATCAGATGTTAAAGTATAAAGCAAGTCACCGTGAGCTCTACTTATTTTCTCAAAGAGAAAACATTTGACTCGATAGATCAGATGGGGTTCAGGCAGATTACTTTGCAGAAAGCTAGTAGGGGTAGCAAGTATGTTAGTACAGAGGATCAGTACTAGCAACAGAAACTGAGTAACAGTCATAAGATAACCAGAAGCGCAAGGTAAGTAGTGCGGATAATCGATCCCCAGAGATAGAGTCCTAGATAGGGACAGATATCAGAATAGAGACCACAATAGAACCCAAGTATGGGTAGTTTTATATAGAAGCCAACCCGAGTAGAGGCAATTATGACAGAAGTACCAGCCAGGAACGGCTACTATAGGCAATCGCGGGGACATGTTACCATTGTGGCAAAGAATGTCACATTTCCCTAACGCATTGTCCTAGAGCTTTACCGGACCTGCATCTTACAAAGCACAGCAGTCAGGAAGAGAAAACAGTAAGTTTTTTTCAGATAACGAACAGAGAGTTCGTTAACAGAGGTAGAAAAATAGAGGTATGGACAGTGGAAAGGCACACTATAGGCAGAGTTAGAGGTAGAAGCAAAACACGGAACAACCAGGAGAAAACCAAAGGAAATTTCTGTGTGGTTGATACCCCGAACAATCACTATTGTAATGTTCAGTAACGAGTAAACAGCCGGAGTTGATTAACGAATTACATTTGTAATGGAATAGGCTAACCCGTAGCAGAGGGCACTTTTTAAAATGGTGGAAAAGGTCACAGTAATCGAAGATACTGTGTGTACCGGGGTGGTCTTAGGGAAAGCTTAGTACAACCAGATCAGTTTTTTTTAAGCACAGTTTCAACCTCATGCTGGTAAAGACAGGAAGCCAAAAATAAGAGAAATTTCTACCGCCCCCGGGTAGATCTAGATACACCATTTTTCAAAGGACAGGTAGAAGCCCTTTGCATGACAGATACCAATGTATGATGTTTACCAAGGTCAATTGTAAGACGGTCAGAGTTACCGGTGTATATCCCAATTTTAGAGGCGCCTAAAATCGGTTCTCAGTTTGAAACTAGTCCACAAACGAAGCCCGAAGAACGAATCATATAAAACCCCTCCAAAGTCCCCTACCCTCAATCCGAACGATTCATGCGATGAATTCAAAGAGTCCAGGCACATGACGTCCACATTGACGTCATTCGAAATAATGCAAAAGACTGAACGGTACCGGTCCCAAGAAGAACGGAACCAAATCGAAATTCGCATAACCGAAAAGACTTGTTGTAATCGTAATTTCGAATCGATAGGGTCAGGTAGGATGTATCCAACACTGGTATCCCAAAAACACTTAGGACTACCGTGATGAAAGTGGCACATGAATCAATCATGGCGGGGCATTTAGGGGGTAATAAGACAACTGATCGAGTGTAATCAGAATTTTTTTATTGGCCAGGAAGCGCTTGGGCATATGACATTACACTTTTTTTTAGGTCCCAGTGACATATGTCAAAAAGACAGTAGGTCAAAGGACACATCCACCAAGGTTCCCGTTAGGAACATGCCCTTTGATTAGACAACTCCGTTTCAAAAGCGTCGCAGTTGATATTGTAGGGCCAATTTTTTCCGCTCCCGATCGACGAATCTTTTACAAACTAACGATATTGATTATTGCAACTAGGTACCCAGAAGCGGTACCACTACCATGCATCGAGGCCGAACGAGTCGCGAAGCACTCGTTGTATATGTTCAAGTAGACTGGGTTAACCCCGAGAGAAGCCACACCGGAAAGGGGGATCCATTTACCGTCGGGCATCATGAGGAAGTTTTAGTAGATTGTTATCGCTTAGACCATTAACCACGACACCGTAACCACCCACCGTTTAGACGGTCCTCGTGGACACGGTTTTCAATGAGTACGGTTTAAAGCAAATGCCTTCGTAGAATGGTCAAGGCACACGTCCCAAAGATTGGACAAATAAACAATTACCGCTCTCTTTATTTCGCGTAATCGCGAAGTCCCTCAAGAAAGTTTTTTTGCTTTTTCTCACCGATATTATGAATCCTATTGTACGGACAGGACCGTTTCGGGGTCCGAATGAGCATACTAAGAATATTGGTCCCCGAGATAGGAACCATAGATACAACGTCAAAACACGTATCAATTACGTCCTCGACTTGCGCGAGCCGGCTCGAGAAAAACCGTGCGAATCGCGCAATGAGAACTTAAGAGTCGGACCAAAAAGTACGCCAAAGTACTACAACCTTAAGACCCGTAGGAGGCAGTATGCAGTGCAGATCAGGTAACTTTACTAATACCGACAGACAACAACAAATTCTTCTTAGGGTGGAAGTACGCATACCCCATAACAGAGGTAGTTAATGAGTGGGACTAAATATTGACATGGGAGGGAAACTTGAAAACCTTTTTCATGCAAACATGTTAAAAGAGGAACGGAGACTAGGCCCCCCTGAGCAACCTGTGAAGGGAATAACTCACTGTAATAAAAATGCGGCCGTTATAGAAGACACAGTAGAGGGGGATCCTAGTCCAATGGGTGTAAGTGCCGCATAAAACATGTAAATGTCCCCCAGGGGGAAAGATTCCGATATATACGGAGAGCAAAGTTGACCTGTCCCCTGATTTTTAGGCAAGAAACAAAAGAACCCAAGTCCAACAAGAATCTTCACGGGAATACACCCCAGACCATGAGGAACCGCACCAGGACACACCCATATAGGAAACAAGAATAAAGTTGTCAACGCAGGAACCCATTAAGAATTAGGGGGGGGGGGGGGGGGGTAACCATATCCCATTTAAGGTCAAGGGAAACAGTCAGACAATAATGCTTTATTGTAGCGATAAAAATGGGCCGACAATCTGGGCACGAGCTACCTGAGCAGGATAACGGGGTAGATTCAGCTGTGCCAACGATGTCTCTCGATTATGCACGAAAGTGTAAAACACTTTTTGTTTATTGGGGAGAAAATCGCTTACACGTGCAAACTTTGTACATTCTGGACTCCGTATAATTAGTATAATTGTTGATGTGTGGTACTGTGTTGAATTGTTTTTTTCGTATTAAAATTGATTATCAATTCACATCCCTGTGGCTTTCCAACAATACCTGTGTTTATTCACACACCTGTGATTTTTTTTACACATCCTAAACCCATGTGGATTTAGCAATGTACATTTGGCCATTAACAAAGTAGCGTGTAAACAAGGGGGCTTATGTTTTATTGGTGGAAATACGTTTTATGCCTGTCAAATTTTTTGCGATTTAAATAAAATACGTCTATTTTTATGAAGCACATGGTTTTACTGATGTACACGACCATATAATGGCCACAGACCTATCCGTTGTTGTGGTAGAGAAACTCGTTGAACTGCGTGTGCATGGAATCGCCCTTAGGGGAAAAGAAAACCTTTTAGTAATAAAACGGATGTCCACTGTCCGTGCCAGCCCGAGTTTGTCCGCGTGTCAGTGTTTTCACCATATAAGGGACCTTCTGTAGTGAAGCCCAGTATAATACGCAGACCATACCATGTTCTGCCCTGTTTATGTTAAGCTACGGGTTAGTGTTTTCAATCAAGCCTGGTACTGGCCAACACGGATATAATCATATCCCATAATTGATGTTTGGTCGTGATATTTTCCGTAAATGAACCACCGATAATTGAGTTTTAGTAATGTGCTACACTCTCATTTGAGTGTATAGGCCTAGACCGTTTATGGAGGGGGGTTTTTCGGGCCCATAGAAGCGACCCATCGCATTTTCGAGACCAAGTCGAGTAATATCGGATTAATGAGATCTGGTCTATAGTGTGCAGATTTATGGTAAGTTGTGGGGTAAACCATGTTGGAATGGAAAATTGATTCCACGAGGTGCTGTACACTGTTTGGTTGAATTTAAGGCTTGGGAACAATATAATTTTATGCCAAATATAACCCACGGGTACATGGCAAAAGCCAGGGTTTTGTATATTTATGTGAAATTGTTCAGTACGAGGGGTAGGCATATTCATTATTCCTTGCATGGTTTCAACTGGTGGCTAAATAACGATGTCTCGCTATGTGTTTGCGGAACACATATTTTCATGTTACATACGACTTAATACTGTATTCAACCAGTGACACGAGATTTTTGTTATGTACCTAGAACATTTTAATTCAGACTGTGATTTTCCGATGTTCGATTCCGTTTTTTTATCTGTTGTGCATCCCCAGTCTGTCTGTCCTGGTGCGTATTTTTTGATTCCAGTAAATTGGAGATTCATTTTCATTTTATGTAGCATAAATTCTTGAGAACCTCCAGCAGCCACATTGGAACGTTTAGGTACCACAACACCCTCTTTATTGAGGGCCAGACCCCAGTCATTGCAGATAATCGGGTCGTCCGAGAGTCCGAAACGTTCCCCTGTCAGGCTCCATGGTGTTTAGCAGCTCCGGGTACAGCCAGGTATAAGCAGTGTGGATGATTAGCTACCTCGTTTCAGCAGACAGTCACAGCCCTAGTTAATGAAGTGAAACGCCATACACACATATCCATATCCCTTATACTACCACCGAGGTTGAATTCACCCCATAAGTGTAAACTTTTCCCCGGCGTCTAGCCAACGTGATAAACGCCATATTGTATATATCGTAACCTATAAACATTCCGGTCGTACCATTCCGGTTATTACAACCCCTTCTTCCACACATGGGATACTTTACATCCGGTCCTAACCACATTCCTGTTGCTACAGTCGAGTGATATCAAAGGAACTTACATCTGTCCACCTTTTCCTGAGATAATACTACCTGTGTAACATTACTTCCGGAACCAACTTTCCGAACATTATCGTTTATTGACTATCATGTGATGTAACCCACATCCCGGCTTTGACTTTGACATTCATACTTTGGAAATATATTGCATAGCAATACATATTTATAAACTTTGATATTTATTGGTAAATACTCGCCTAAACACATAGTCATTACTCATTGGCTAAAGGACATTATTATGTAAGCAAGACTACATATATTGTTTTTATGGATTAATCCCACTTGAAGTTGGATTATAGCCAAAATTGTTTGACTAACCCATATTGCGGGTGAGGCAGACCTTGGAACCCTTGATACCTCAGCTCATAGGTTTTACACGTATTCTATTGAAATACGCCCAGCACCTGGTGTAGCTCATATGATTGTCATTGGTCCTCCAAATGTTTCCGTATGCCAGTATATACTTTTATGTTATATCACTTTGATTAGCGATCATCAAAGTAACTTGTGCATTCATACTATTGTCCACAACGGGACCCAATGAGATACCACATACCCTAGTTTATTCGTCTATAGCTTTTAAGTTTGCGTTAAAGTATAACATCCCCGATTGCTTTACAACCTTTAGTAATTGAATAGTGTTACATGCACCGTACATTGAAGTTCGCATATCACCTGTATCATGTAATCCCTGTGTGATCCCCATGTAATATAGTGTACATTATAAGGATTTAATTGACAAACGTGTACTTATCTACTCTGGCCTATCCCTTACAATTCACTGCATTGTTACCACTTTTTCGTATTCGTCAGATCAACTATATTGGCCATAATCTCCATATCAATTGAATTATACTTTGGTTTGCAATATGATAATTTGGGGGAGACAATATGTCCTCGATCATTCCTGACCTTTGGTTAAGACCTTGACACGTACCATTGTTTTTTACCTGTTTTACCTTGCATTATTACGTTTACGGTGCTACGAAAGGAATGGCGAACGTTCCAGATTCCTGAATCACGACAGTGCGGATGTGTATGCTTATCTGAGAATTACACCTGTCGAAACCCCCAAAATCCCCATTTCCACATCCACATATATACATGCAGTTACCGGCATTGACGCATGGCACCCTATCGGTTGTGGAAATGTTTTCCGACTCACGGGATATACAGACCACCGTAATTGTATAACCTTGTAGGTGATCGAGACGTGATGGGAGTTGTTCAAGACACGGCCTTTAGAGACCATGTCTATGACTGTCATGTTATCAACCACCCGGAGGTTATACAATGTTGTTGACTGAAGAAGCATCACGGTCATGTCAATCAGCCGTGTTTCTCCCAGGTTCTACTTTTTGCATCCATGTACCTGATTTATATTTTTATGTTATAAAGACAATAAAACGATGTAATAACATACCGTAGTAAACACGGTGGTAATAAGTATGTAAAACCGGTCTTCGCTTGTTATTCAATTCATTTTCATTGTTAGTTGTCACATAGTGTAACTATGTATTGGAAATCGCCCTCGGACAGTTACCATCGCCCCAGAAAGACCCCCCTACGATGCCGATACGTCCCCCCGTAGTGAATCTTGGAGTAACCCATAACAACAAAATGCATTGTGTTACTCAACGTTTAACTGTTCATAACCCAACCGCTTAATTGAAAATACATATTATGAAGAAACTACTTGCACTGCCACAATATCAACAACGGATGATTTCCTAATTACAAAAATACATCGGATTATTTTGTTGCTCGTTGATTGTGCCCACCCATTAACGATTGCGGCACAAATCGTGCGTTCATCGCTAAATACAGTAACAGCGCTAAAATTTTTGACAGAGTTAAAACTCCCCTCCAAATACTCTCCGAAACACGTTTAACACACAAAACGACATCAAGTTTTGACCTTCCGACAGTCTATTTTTAAACTCACCCAACACCTGTGCGAAACAAAACTCGCACGGTTGGTCTAAACTGATGTTTAATCATCATTCCTCTCTCTCTATCGATTGATTATACAGCGGATTTTAGAGACAAAAAAACAACAACAATTCCCGAATTCGGGTCCGGCCTGATTGACATTTGTCTATGGTGGCCAATACACGCCAACATGAGTGTCAATTCTACGTTCAGGGAAGGGGGTCAATAAGTCAGTATTTAAAGTGGTAACTTACAGTCAGGGAACAAATTAATGACAGTATAACACATCCAGAGTATATTAATACCCATATTAATGCAAGTACTGAAAATACGACAAAACAAATTCTAACAAGTTTGGGCTTCCATACATTTAAAATTTGTCAGCGGTTTCCCCAATGACGTCATTTGTACGTTTTAATATACTCTATCCGGGGCCAACTATTTCATTCACAAAACAGAAGTAAACATGGCAATGCACCGACAAGGCATTTTCAGGCGCGACACCGCTTCCGTGGCGGAATTCTTGTAACTACTGCTCTTCAATCAGTTTTCAATATATCTATAATGATCATAGATATCTGGAATCTGTATTTATACTTGAATTGATGATGTCTTGTATATGTGTTACTGTATCTTTCTGATATTGCTATGCATAATCTGTAATGTTATTGAATGTTTTGGTACATACTGTAGCAGTGCATACTGTAGTTGTGCCATATCAATAGTTTACCCCTTAACCATTAAAACGCTGAAAAAGAAAATTGCCGTCTGCTCATTTTGTATATTTTAATCTCTTTAAAAACCTGTTTTGGCAGCGCAGTAGAATCGTCTCAGTATGTTTTTGAGGAGAAAATATAAAAATATTTAAAACAGCAGACGACAATTGTCGTTTCCAGCG
The DNA here is from genome assembly GCA_029237695.1 of Conchocele bisecta. NCBI lineage: Eukaryota > Metazoa > Mollusca > Bivalvia > Lucinida > Thyasiridae > Conchocele > Conchocele bisecta. The sequence continues at coordinate 954,338 of CM055266.1, forward strand.
CTTTAAAGGTACATGCCCACTCAGTAAGCCCAAAATGTCATTTATAGAAATTAAATAAGTGTATAACTGTCTCACTATTCCACCAGTTCTAAACGTTACAAGTGCCCGCTATACAGATATAATCAATTAGTAATATTTATTTTACTGATAGTGACGCGCGGTGGTATCAGGCTATTTCATATGCAAATGAGGCATGCTATTTTTTAATTATTTATACTAAAGAAATGCGTGACCTGAAAAATAATATTTTCGACAGATTTTAAAGTATGATCATTGCACATCATAAAATAAATACAGAGATTAAATAGTAATGTCCGTTAACATTTTAAGCAAACACGGTTATCGCCCCTGATATCAGTGTGTAAATTTACGTCTGATATAAAATGTATAATAATGCAAATCAGTACGTGGGATAATGGCGCATGAATGTTTATTTTGCCAGGAAATGTCTCAGATGATGTCTCTGATGTAAAGAACATGTTGTGCCTACTGAGTGGGTATTTACCTTTAAGGGTTGATGCAACTGCAACACCAACAATCAATCAATCTAGTTTAATCTTGTAGTACCATATGTTCAGTAATTTCAGTACTTTGATATTGTAATATGTTACAGTTAAATCATGGTCATTCGAGGAACAGTTACAACTACATGTGTAGCGAAGTACGTGTGTAGCCTATCACTGTTCAACATGTGCTGCACTAAGCACCGGCGTAAACTGTTCATGTCGAAATAGGTGCCAGACTCCTGACGACGAATTCCAATGCAGCTGCATGCAGAAGATATTGCATACACAGATTTCGTCCAGTAATCGGCGCTATAGATTTGGGCTGGTTACTATTCGCGAAAAATGCATTTATGCGATGTTGCTGTGTGGCATCTAGTCAGGACCGGTGCATTTTCGACGTGAAACATTTTACTCCGACACGAAGTGCAACATCAGTGTATTTATATAAGTATTACTCACAAAGTGCCACCACAGATATCCTGAATCATTCATACTACAGTCGACCCCCCCCCCCCCCCCCCCACCCCCCCCCCCCCCCCCCCCCCCCCCCCCCCCCCCCCTTGCCGTCTGCTGTTGCTTTGCATTCTTTCTCAATAAAAACATGTTTTGACAGCATTTTAGAATCATTTTAATTGGAAATGATTCTAAAATGTTCCCTAAGCATGTTTTTTATGAGAATTATCGAAGAAAATAAATAAACAACATTAACCTCCCTACAACAGCAACCTCTCTACAACAGCCAGTTGTGCGTCTTCCCATGGGTGGATGTTGTAGAGAGGTTGCACTGTAGTACATATTCTTGCCCGTTTCAAAAGGGAGACCGACCATGCCGACCACTGTGCGGTTCCACGGATAGTGACGTCCTCACTGCCGGCGGCCCAGCAGTTCCACTTCACAACCGCCGTCGGCAACATACCCAATCCCGTCGCCATGACGCTCAAACATATTACGGTGAGACAACCATTGTGGCTCGTTAGGGATTGTTCCTCTCTTCGTTTTTATGTCACATGGAGACGAACTTAAGAACCTTAAATGTCGTCTTTATGTGACGTAGAACCAGTGGAACGAACTTTAAGGTTATTAATATTCGTTTAATCTCAACTTACAGGCGAACATTAAAGAATGAATGAGAACAAAATAAGCATATTTAATATATATTTGTATTTACATTATATCTGATAACGTTAATAGAAATCACAAGCAATTCCATACAAAAGATATAATCCAATCAAACAATCAAATCCAACCCAATTCTAAAAGTCGAAATACAATCAGATTTAATGAAAATAAAATACGTACTAAATTAATGAGTTATAATGCTATTACAATTAATATAAAAAGTTAATTGATGATGGAACACGCATATTATAGATAATTAAACATTTCAAACATTTTTGTCGCAATTTCACAATCATTTGAAATGAACACTGACTAATTGTGGGAGTGTACATGTACGCTAATTCGTGGGCATGAATGGTTCTAAGTGGGAGTTACGACGTTGTAGAGAGCAACAAGTAGCACCTCAATTGAGCCAAAGCAAAATGGAAGCGATCTCCCTTCAATGTATAGATCTGTCCTCTCTGGACAAATACTCGCAGCAATGCGAAAATACGCATTGATTTTCAAATCGAGTAGGGAAAATACTGTAATACGTTGGCAATTTACTTAGTTGAGCTGCAAAAAAAGCAAGCTTTTATTTGCAGCTCAAATAAGTAATGTTTTAATATTGTTTTATCATGTATTCCCTATTTAATAAGGAAGAAAATAAATAATATATTTGCATCAGTCCTTAACAATACCCGCTCACCAATGTGTTGACCATTGATCGACAGTTAATATCACAATAATGTACTTAGGGGAAAATGTTTTTCTTACTCTTACTATTTTTACATGTAAGTCTGGCACATTTTATGCCCCCAATGCGATAGCAAGGGCGGGGGCATATTGCTTTGCTTTTGATGTTCCGTCCGTCCGTACACTTGCACACTAGGTACATGTGGACATAATTATTCGACATACCCACACAGTCATTAGCATGTCGTTCACCTTTCTGACCTCTATAAGATCGCTGAAATACAGTTGCGGCGAAATGTGTGTAAGTCTCTCCATCATGCCATAACGTATCAGTTACGCTTCTAAGAGGCAATATGGATCGGTATCAGGCTACAGAAGTGTGTTATTTGATCTGGAGCTACACTCATTACAAATTCCATAAAATCCATTTCACCAAGCTTGATCGTGCAAGGAACATCTCGACGTGCCACCTTCGTGTTTCCCTATACCTTGATGTTTAGCGAATACCAAGCTAGTGTATTTCAAAGTGTATCAGGCAAGGCTATACAACTATATAATTGGTTGCACATATTCTAATAGTGTAGTCTGCCTAGATGGAACCACCCGACGGTGTAATAGGGTGTGGGTGTGGATTCAGTTGCCTGTGATTGCATGTTCTGTAGAATACAACACCATATACTTCTCCACACAACCATTACAACAGCGTGCCTACGAGTTCCGCATCACGGCGACAGACGAGCAGCACGACCACAAGTTCGTCCTACTCGACTATCCGTGGAAGCCGATGTTGGTGGAGACCGGGTTTATGCACGTGAAGACGTCGGAAGCCGCGGCCACGTGGACGACCATGCACAAAGAAGACACCAAGTTCCAGTCCAGGTAACATGTCATACAATTATGTGGCTGTGACTGGAGAAATGGGCTCATGGGTTTTGAGACGAGTGCAGATCCAGATCAGCCGGTGGATCCTAAGTCTGATCAGGATCTGCACTGTTCGCCATTCGAGCAATGGAACCCCGTCATGCTTCTAGTAAGCAACATAGCTCGTCATCAGGCTACATGAGTGTGCTATATGATCTGGAGATATACGGGTCACATATCCCATTCGACCCATTTCTCCTGTCACAGCCACATATAGAGGATACCAGATCAGCGTCCGTGTAAATCAAGAAAAGTCAAAACGTAGCTCAGCACGAACTAACAAATACTATCTGGTTGTAACTGAATATTAAATGGGATTAATGGTCTGTGTGAGCAGTTAAATACCAGTCTGCTATCACATTCATGCAGCATGGTTTTATCACAGGCACTCTGTGGTATGAACGAGAAAAACCTCTTTAAATCATACCCAAATGTATTCTAATAGTAAAGATCTAGAAGGTAGGACGCTCGCCATCTTTTCAACCAACGGAAGTGGATTATTTACCTTGCGCCCGGCTCGCTAATTCAATTTTTGTAACGCGCGCAAAGGCTGGGACCAGCAGGGTCCCGGCCTTCTCGCGCGTTACAATTACTGAATCAGCGAGCGGGCCCAGGGTACACTAGTACCACTTCCGTTGGTTGAAAAGATTGCGAGTGTCATACCTTCTAGATATTTAATATTTAAGAGTAAAATTGGGTATGATTTAAAGAGCGTTTTGACGTTCATACCACAACATGCCTATGGGTTTTATACGTGTGGCCGTGAATGGAGAACTGGGGCTTATGACATTTGCGAACAGTGTAGTCCCAGATCAGACTGCGCATCCGCGCAGTCTGATCTGGGACTACACTGTTCGCCAGTCAGTGAATTAATAATTTGTCATGCTCCTAACAAACATAATCCCACGTCTCCCCATATGCCGGAGTTAGTACCCGTGTTATTGGGAGAACTAGGCATAGTATGATGGATATTGGCGTGGCATAAATTACTTAGAGCACGGCTGTCCACGTGTACAGTCGATAATCCACCCGCCGATATCTCCTCGTACAGGCGGACGAACAGTGACATAGGTATTACTTATGTATCACTAGTATCATATTGCAGAATACGCTTGCAGATCAGGAGCTGGACTGGACACATTTACCATAAGCCCCATTTCTCCAGTCACAGTCACATGTATGCTTTTAAAAGGCATTTGTGCCTCAGACATACGCAGAAAGTGACGAAACAAATTAGTCGATACAATAAAATTGTGTGATTGGTTGATGTGTGTCATTTGTAATTCATGGAGCGAAAAACATGTGACATCATCTGAGATACAGTGTCATTTAGAAGTATGGCGTGTTTCAGTATTTAGAAGTATGGCGTGTTTCAGTATTTAGATAATTGCGAACAGTGGAGACTCTGATTAAATTGTGCGATTGTGAAGTCATATCTGGATCTACACTGACCGCGATTGCTTTAAAATACGCTCATTTCTCCGGTTACAAGTGTATATCATGTGTTAAAGGTATTACATCTCAGACCAATGGATGTCACAGATATTCAATATACGACTTTTCTCATCATCGACTGCATGTATGGCATGTATCAACCAATCGCATCATTTTATTTCATCAAATTCCAAGTAGTTTGTGTTTTATTCTGATATATTCTATCATATACTGACTAAATCGGGGAAGGTAAATTGGTAATGCATTTTCAGATTGCTGATAACAGGAAGTACATTAAATTGTTTGACTGTCACTGGAGAAATGGGGCTTATGATATTTCTGACCTGTATAGCTCCTCATCAAATACCGCACGCCTGTAGCATGTTACAAGCATGTCGGATGTTTCGGTGATGGAATGGCGAACGGTGCAGATCCTGATCAGAATGTGCGGATGCACAGGCTGATCTGGATCTACACTGGTCACAAAACACATAAGCCCAATTTTTCCAGTCACAGGCACATGTGTAGAACATAACTAACTACCTAGTAGTTGTGAAATTAAAATACAATACGACCTATGAATATGTTTCCATTCCAGACTCTAGCTGAATTAATTGAAATAAAAATACAAATACATGTACATGAAAAAAAAATATATAGAAATACAAATACATTGAAATACAAATGCATTGACATACAAATAACCATGAAAACCAAAACAAAACAGAAAACCGCCACTAAATGCCTTTACTTCTATTATGGCAGGTTAATTGTGCTACGTGTACCTCTCGTGTTGTTTATCGGCTAACTGTACAACCGTAAATACACCCCATTGTCCTATTGGCTGTTGACTGATGGCGGGGGTTGGGGGAGGTTAGCTAACTGCTTCATTGAGTAAGCCTCTTTCTTCGGCTGGACTTACCTCTTTAAATATTAGTTGCGCACATGTAACAGGTTACTCGGGGACACTAGTAGCGTGTATCAGACGCGCCCTTCTACATATATGCATAATATAGGTTACATTTAAGGGTGGGAACAAACTCCACAACCTTCGACACTCGGGACACTTCCTCCCATCAGCTCCATCTGATTGTAATTTCGTGACAGTTTTCTATATAATTAGTGTATGGTATTATGTAGTCTTGCATCCTGTTTTGCAACATTCTTGAAACCGATGTTGTTATCACATTCAGACGACATAGAACAAAACTGGAGTTGGTTTCTTTCTTTTTTCGCCAATTCCTATGGCCGCCATTTTGAATTTTAAAGTGCTATATTCAATCTATAGACACTTCTAATACAGGTAACATGTTGATTTTTTTGTTTAGCTATATTCATCTACTGAGCATACACAACACAATATGTGGCATTTCAAATGTTACTGTATCGTCAGATACAGTTAAGTCAGCGTCCGATGCATGTTACTATTTTTAGGTATCGCCATTATATTATACGACGTTGCTCGATTCAAATCTATCATCTCCTTCCACCTCTCTCTCCTTTTCTATGTTCCCTCTAGCCTTACATGTAACGCTACTCCTAAAATCCTTATAACCATTAACATTCTCAAATATTTTCATTTATCTATGCTTGTCAATTCATATGGATACATGTCAAGGTACATGACAATAATAATGTTATTGCATGTTTATATGTCTATATGTCTACATGTTGAATTTAACTTGTGGTTATAACTTATACATGACTATATCTGGAAACGAAACAAATACAAAATCGAAAATACACATGAAATAGTCTTATTGAGTTTATTGGGGTTGAAATCGTGGTTATAGATACAAAACAATTGTTATGCGACTATTCATTGATAAGTCGGTACCATATACGCGGTGGTCATCTGCAAAAAGTGTATGAGGGTCATAATAGAATAGTTCGAGGTAACGTTATGCTTGGCTTGGGAAAACAGAAGTGGAAAATGCTTGCACATTCTTCACACACTTCTAATAATCATGCAGTATTAATACAACAATCAAACTATTATTATTATAAACTTGAGTTCCAGTACAAGGCCTTTAAATACACGCCGACGACAACGACAGTGAAGATACCGGCGACGACCACATTCGCTCCCGTCGACGCCACCGGTAATGCCGTCGCCGCCGGTAAGCATTAAACAGGCATTGTAATAACACGGTACATTAAACTCATAATATGTGGCTGTGACTGGAGAAATGTGGCTTATGTGATTTGTGACCAATCTAGCTCCTGATCAAATAGCACACTCGTGTAGGCTGATAATCATCTGTATTGCTTGTTAGAAGCATGGTAGGTGTTTCATTGATGGAATGGCGAACAGTGCAGATCCTGATCAGACTGTGCGGATGCACAGGCTGATTTGGATCTTCACTGGTCGCAAAACCCAAAACCCATAACCCCATTTCTCCAGGCACAGCCACAAATGTAGTTAGGCTATTTGTACAGTAGTAAATATGTAAATGAGACCGAAGACACAGTCAGCGATGTGTACGGCTTCAGTGTATGGCGATGTACTTATGCCATAAATATAATGCTTTGTGTTGATTAAAAATTATATTTATTAAACATGACGTTCGTTGAATTTAGTAAACTCGTTTAATAAATACAATATTAAATCATCACTCATAACATCGTATCGTATAACAGTACATGCCCACTCAGTAGGCACAAAATGTTCTTTGTAGGAATTAAATAAGTGTATAATTGTAACACTATTCCACCAGTTCTAAACATTACGAATGCCCGCTATGCAGATATAATCATTTAGTAATATTTATTTTACTGATAGTGACTCGCGGTGGTATCAGGCTATTTTCATACGAGGCATATGTTTTAATTATTTATGCTAATTAAATGCATCAATATTTTTCGACAGATTATAAAGTATGATCATTGTAGACGAAACAATAAATACAGAGAATAAATAGTAATATTCGTTAACATTTTAAAGAAACACGATTATCGCCCCTGATATATATTTACTCTGATAATAAATGTATAATAATGCCAATCAATAGGTTGGGTAATGGTGAATGAATGTTTTTTTGCCAGAAAATGTCTCAAGATGATGTCTCTGATATACAGAGCATGTTGTGCCTACATTTAATATCCTATATGTGAAGTGCTGAACATTGTTTTGGTCTCTCATTAGTATATAGGCTACACTTGCTTGCTGGCTGAGAAAAAAAAGAGCAGACTGTGGCCGAGGGGTAACACCGTCGGACTGCCACGCTAGCGACCCGGGTTCGATTCAGGGTTCAGTTCCCGGGCGTCAGTATTTCTGAGATACTTTGTATTTCCTGCTTTGCTAGTCCTTTCGGATGGGGACTTTAAACGGCGGTCCCGTGTATCAGCTTTGCAAAAGAGTCTGGGCACGTTAAAGAACCAGAGGGGACTATTCGAATAAGAACTAGGCCTCATGGGGCCGGTTTCCTCTGCATCTACCTCCTTCCTTTCTCCCCTTCTTGAGAGACGACATGCAAGGTCATCGAGCCAGTGCCGTCGTTAAACCCAAGCATTTACATTTGGCTGAGAAAATATCCAACAGATAAAACATGGCCACCACCTTCACGACTAAACAAATATCTGTTGCACATAAATACCGCATGTGGAACATAAATATGCAAACTGTGCAACTTCAAGTTTATTTTTCAAAGCATCAACAATCTTACTTGTCTTAAAACTATTTTACTTCATGATATTCCGTCAAATATTGATTTTATTGCGAACAGATACAGAGTTTCCTATATTAAATTAACATGTGCCGAGATGGAGGAGGAGAATGACTTCTCACTTCGCCGATCCAAACCTTCTCAGATTGTTCAATGCCATGTAACTCCATGAAGCGTGCTCCGGCATTGGCGCAAATATTTACGTTCCCACCAATGTGGAATTCCGCATTTGTTTTGACACTATCCTAAAATAATCACCGAGATAATTGTATAATTGGTTACCGCAACCATTGTTCCATGTTGCTTAATAAAAGAAGTGGAATGAATGTTTATGTCTGAAATAGCATATTATAGACCGGAAGTAACATAATACACATAAATTGCCGGTTTTGCCTTTATTTCCCTCTTTTAATCCCGAATCGCGGCATGTCACTGTCGCTTGATCTGACGTTTTGCTTATTATTTACAATAAAGACGAAATACTGAACAATAAAAAATAGGTCTATTATAATTGTATTACTTTATGGGAAAATGGGACCTCTAAACCCATACAATATCCAAGCTCAGGCTCATGGTGAATACAACTGAAATGTGGCTGTGACTGGAGAACTGGGGCTTTTGTTGTTTGCGACCAGTGTAGATCCAGGTCGGCCTGCACATTCGCACAGTCTGATCAGATGCACTGTTCGTCGTTCAATCAATGGAACATACATCATGATTCTAACAAGGAATACAGATCTTTATCATCTACAGGTGTGTGATATTGATCAGGAGCTACATTGGCCACATTTCCATAAGTCCCATTTCTTCAGTCACGTCCACAAATTAGATGTTCCACAACACAGAAGTGTCAGAAGACTTGATTTGTGGCATTTAAGATTCTTCCATTGTCTGTATGTTCCATCCTGGTTGTGCATCAGGGGGTCGTTTCACTAAACTTCGTACGACTAAAATGTTCGTAAGTGCAAACTTAGGATCGTCGGGAAATTACAATTGATGAATTTACACTTATTGATCATAGGCTGCATAAGCAGCCTATGCTCAATAAATGTAAATCCAATAATTGTTTACAAGAAATTATTGTTAGTGTGAAATTTGCAAACTATCATAAGTTTGCGCTTACGAACATTTTAGTCGTACGAAGTTTAGTGAAACGGCCCACAGGTGAAAGTGTCAGGTCAAGTAAATAATTTGTTTAACTATGTAGATGTAAACACTTTTGTGAAGTTGTCAACGTCAGTTTTGGACGTAATTTTCTCAAACCTGAGTTCACATACTAAGTATCTCCGAACACACATGATACATAGAGAATAGTAGGTTAGTGCCGACAATGGGAAAACATATCTGACAAGGCTTAGGAAACGGGATGGGCGAAGCTCTGCCGAGCACATCCCGTTTCCGTGCCGCGCCAGATATGTTTCCCATTCACGGCACTGACCTGCAATTCTATTTATCCCGTCAGCAACACCTACAAATAGCTTTAACATGCAAAAAAATAACCCCAGCCACAATACATATTCATACGCAGTGATTAGGTCGCATTGACAGGATATCAAAATGTTTCACGGCACCGTGTTTCACGGCTCATACGCTTTGTTGACGGGATAAATATATTTACAAGTTGTACCATGCATCATGCTTATAACCAATATATACATCTTACACTATGTTAAATATTGATTAAGCTAAGTTAACTACAACGCAATATATCTGAAGATGCATCATGCCTCCTAACTCGGTATGTTAGCATGCAGTAAACAGCGGTATGATCAGACAGAATTTTGACGTTAGGACGTAACGCCATTAAACATGTTAACAGAATTCCTACATGTATGTATATGGAACTTAACTAAATCAATTGTAGCTCACGTACATACCAAAACGTAGATATTTTATATCAATAAAGAAAGAAGATACATGTATATAAAATGCACAAACAATCAAAAGTATTAATTTCCAATCAACTGATCTTCTTCGACGGTCATATGTGTAATAGGCACAGTTCATTTCTTATTAACAAATCCCAGTGCATTAAATTACCCCACGTGACGTCGCGCGACGTAGTTGATTCGTTAAAGAATATGGAGCTTAACTAAATCAATTAAATATGTATTAATTATAACTACTCGTTTGTTAGTGGTTTGTCCGCTCAATTACAGACTACGTATGTTTGATTGACTGTAATCCCGCTCCTAAACACGCTTTCGAATTACAATATAAGTACATGTAAAACTATGTGATTGGCCGTTGGACACCGCAGCGTGTGATCACACATGGCAACATGGTCTGTCTCTTGATAACGTACTTGGCTATGATCCCTCGTTCCTAGTATGATATTGCGTTTATTTCGGACAATTAATGAATAATTTACTAGATAATTGGTGACGTCATAGTCGCAATACGCAAGTCATTCGTACGAAAAAAAAAAAGAGATGCTGTCGGAGGTCGCACAACTGTATTTATGTTATCGTTACATTATCAATTTGTTACAATTCCAGGTTCGAGTCCATCTCCGGGTCCTAGATGTCCGTCACAGCCGTGCCAAAACAACGGCACGTGTATGTTGGTGCGCGGTAAACATGTCTGTCACTGCCCCGCCGGTGTTGGCGGCGACCATTGTGAGACCGTCTGTAGATGTTTCAATGGAGGAACCTGCACATTTATCTCTGGAGGATATTCATGTTCCTGTCCGGCTGGAACGACTGGTCGTCAATGTGAACACACCGACCTCTGCCACAACTACTGTCACAATAACGGTAACTGCTCCATCACTGCCGGAACCCCGAAATGCACATGCGCTGCCGGATATGACGGAGACAGCTGTAACAATGACGTCAACGAGTGTAGTGTGGGACCAGATCCGTGTAACGGCTGGGGCAAGTGTACGAACACTGCGGGATCCTACCACTGTACATGCTATCAAGGACGTATTCCGCCCAACTGTATCGACAAGAATGAATGCGCAATTACCTCCGGGCGGGTCTGTGGAGAGGCCGACGGTAGGGGAAAGTGTATAAATACACCCGGGTCCTACCGCTGTAATTGTACCACGGGTTACGGCGGTTCCCATTGTCGTGATATTGACGAGTGCAGCACGGGTAATGTATGTCAACACGGCGGCCATTGTACAAACACGGCGGGGTCGTATATGTGTAACTGTACCAACCCGGGATACACGGGACGTAACTGTGACCAGGACGTGGATGAATGTACGGCTCACAATCCGTGCTCCCACGGGACGTGTCGGAATATCGTCGGCTCGTACCGTTGTCAATGCCAACATGGCTATACGGGGCGGAATTGTCAAACGGTGATAGATTACTGTGCGTCAAATCCTTGTCAAAACAAGGGGAGGTGTATAAGAAAGATTGGATCATATGCGTGTATCTGCACAGGCACTGGTCATCGGGACAGTCGTGTCAGACAGACGTCAATGAGTGTCATCGCAATCTGTGTCAGCACGGCGGCCATTGCACAAACACTGTGGGGTCGTATACGTGTACCTGTACCAACCCGGGATACACGGGACACACCTGTGACCAGGACGTGGATGAATGTACGGTCCACAATCCATGCCAATATGGCGGCCTTTGTACAAACACTGTGGGGTCGTATACGTGTACATGTACCAACCCGGGATACACGGGACATACATGTGACCAGGACGTGGATGAATGTACGGTCCACAATCCATGCCAATATGGCGGCCTTTGTACAAACACTGTGGGGTCGTAAAACGTGTACCTGTACCAACCCGGGATACACGGGACATACCTGTGACCAGGACGTGGATGAATGCCGCCCCCACAATCCGTGTCTCCATGGCGGGAGATGTACCAACGCTGTCGGGTCGTACACCTGTCGGTTTCCGGGTACGGGCTACACGGGACACACCTGTGAGCGTGATATCAATGAATGTAACATTATGCACTGCTCTGGCCACGGTCGGTGTGTCAACACGCCAGGATCTTACCGCTGTAACTGTTCCACTGGATATACAGGCTCGGTTTGTCAAGACGACGTCAACGAGTGCAACCACAATCCATGTCAACACGGCGGCCATTGCACCAACACGCTGGGGTCGTATACGTGCACCTGTACCGACACCGGATACACGGGACATAACTGTGACCAGGACGTGGATGAATGTACGGTCCATAATCTATGTCAGCACGGCGGCCATTGTACCAACAATGTGGGGTCGTATGCTTGTAACTGTACCAACCCGGGATACACGGGACATGACTGTGACCGGGACGTGAATGAATGTATGACCCACAATATGTGTCGACATGGGAGGTGTCAGAATATTGTCGGCTCGTATCGTTGTCACTGTAACCATGGCTACACAGGACATGATTGTCAAACAGTAATAAACAACTGTGTATCTAGGCCGTGCCACCATGGGGGAATGTGTGTAAACGCGGTGGGATCCTATAGCTGTAACTGTAGCGACACTGGGTATGCTGGACAGAATTGTGATACAATTGTAGATAATTGTGCATCGAAACCCTGTAACCACGGGAAATATGTAAACGCGGTGGGATCCTATAGATGTAACTGTAGCGGCACTGGGTATACTGGACAGAATTGTGATACAATTGTAGATAATTGTGCATCGAAACCTTGTAACCACGGGAAATGTGTAAACACGGTGGGATCCTATAGATGTAACTGTAGCCGCACTGGGTATACGGGACGGAATTGTGATACAATTGTCGATAATTGTGCATCGAAACCCTGTAACCACGGGAAATGTATAAACGCGGTGGGATCCTATAGATGTAACTATAGCGGCACCGGGTATACGGGACGGAATTGTGATACAATTGTAGATAATTGTGCATCGAAACCCTGTAACCACGGGAAATGTATAAACGCGGTGGGATCCTATAGATGTAACTGTAGCGGCACTGGGTATACGGGACGGAATTGTGATACAATTGTAGATAATTGTGCATCGAAACCCTGTAACCACGGGAAATGTGTGAACGCGGTGGGATCCTATATATGTAACTGTAGCGGCACTGGGTATACGGGACGGAATTGTGATACAATTGTAGATAATTGTGCATCGAAACCCTGTAACCACGGGAAATGTGTAAATGCGGTGGGATCCTATAGCTGTAACTGTAGCGGCACTGGGTATACTGGACAGAATTGTGATACAATTGTAGATAATTGTGCATCGAAACCCTGTAACCACGGGAAATGTGTAAATGCGGTGGGATCCTATAGCTGTAACTGTAGCGGCACCGGATATACGGGACGGAATTGTGCTACAATTGTAAATAAGTGTGCATTGAAACCTTGTAACCACGGGAAATGTGTGAACGCGGTGGGATCATATAGATGTAACTGTAGCGGCACTGGGTATACGGGACGGAATTGTGATACAATTGTAGATAATTGTGCATCGAAACCCTGTAACCACAGTTGTCCGAGTGGGTACACGGGACCGACGTGCAGCGATGACGTAAATGAATGTCTAACCTACCCGTGCCACCACGGCTCCCGCTGTGTGAACACCGTCGGCTCCTACCGCTGTCTGTGTGAGGACGGATACTCGGGACTCCAGTGTCAGCATGACATCGATGAATGTCTCTCCTCTCCATGCAGCAACCAAGGCGACTGCATCAATATCCCGGGCTCTATGATCTGCTCGTGTGGCCAGGGCTTTCACGGACCTTTCTGCGACCATGACGTGAATGAATGTGATCAGAGTCCATGCGACAACTCGGGAACATGCATCAACACGCATGGGTCTTATACCTGTATATGTCCGGAGAATATCGTGGGCAAGCGGTGTGAGCTGGATTTGGGAGTCATCTCTGGAACTTTAAAGTGTCAGAACCAGGGTACATTACATATCGCTCACGGTGTGTTGGCCTGCGACTGCCGTAGTGGTTACACCGGCCGATACTGCGAGGCTGATGCAGGTTAGAAACCATTAAATAAGTTTACTGTATAGTTAAATCGAATACACCTTAACACCTCATTTTCTAATACTTTAATGGATGTTTCAGTCCATATTTGTTACAGTCTGTACGCACTGGATCTAAGCTAAATAAAATATAGGTTAATTTACTACTAAGAAAAATATACAATCCCATATGACCACCATGTTTCTTGCATTTTTCACCGGCTCCAATTCTGTTTACACCACATGACCTAAATGTTCGAATATTGTTTTTGATATCTAACAAAGGACCCAATCACTCGTGCAATAGTTCACGATAATAAGTTCACTTTGTTAAATAAACGGTATGTATTACAAATTTGCACGAAAATGGAGTTAAACTACCTTAACATGTTTCTCGTGCATATCTTTACACAAGTTGAGTAGGTGCTGTCGACAAACTGTGGCTGGGGTCTACTAAACTCATCGACCTTATTTTACCGGAATACTGTTTGCTTATCCAATGGCCACTTTACAGTCGCATTATGTGTATGACTCTCTCCAGGTATGTGCCACTCGCAGCCCTGTAGTAATGGCGCCTCTTGTCTGGATATACCGGGCACGTACATGTGTGTCTGTGTTCCTGGCTTTACCGGCAGTAACTGTGAAAACGACGTGGACGAATGCCGCAATTATCCTTGCAGCAACATTTACCCGTGCAAAAATACGCACGGAAGTTACGTCTGCGCATGCGCCGATGGATTCACAGGTGTAAACTGTGAACTACCGTTGAGTAAGTTGTTCTTTGTTGTATTTGTTCTTGTTGTGTTTTTTGCTTTCGTTGTTTTATTTTTGTTTATTTAAATAACAAATTGTCCTCTTCCTCTTGACAGACCGTAATATTTTGTTCCCAAATTCAAATTGCTATCTTATGATGTTGGACACACTCCTTTGTATACTTTGGGTAACGTCCTCTAGCTGTCGTCTCAGCCCGCTCCAACCTTCGTTTATTCAAGTACCACAGTAACGATAGTGTAGCGATATCTGTATATTTTAACGGAATTTTCTTTCTAGAGTAAGCTTGATGTCATGACGTGCAGATAGCTCGGAAAATAATATAGTAACGCCTCATGATGACGTTGGCCACTTCGGCTCAGAAACCGTTATAGCGACAGTGTCATCGATAGTATAGAGGATATTCCATCGTACATTTTGAATAGCGGGAAATAATACACGAGTGTGTGTCGGCTTCCGCGTAAGCAATGCGTGAGCGTAGCGAACAAGTTGCTTGCACGGACACCGACGGCCACGAGTGTATTATTTGCGCTATTCAAAGTGAACGTGAATGAGTTTAACGTCCAAACAACAGCTAAGGTCATATACAGACGGAACCACAGTGTAAAGTCTCTTCCGACAGACCAGTAGGATGGAAATACTATGAAAGTACTTTTGATGTCTAAGGATTGGTGTTCTAACCCCTAGACCACAACCCTTCCGCTATTCAAACATGTACCACGGAATAGTCTATTACACTTCTACGGCGGATATATATGCACATTTAGTCTATTTGTGTGTGATTATAGTCAATGAATTGTGCTGTGTGCATGAATAGTTACACAATGACTTGTTTTTTCGCTTTTTGACGTCATGGTGTGTAAAGTCATACGCGACGTCATGTAAACTTTTTTGAAATCCACATTACGAAGCTGTTTATATGAACTATTTATATTTGAGTGCATGTTTGGACTTTTCAAATAACCTTATTTTGACTGTAATACAAATTAAACAGTTTGCTTGATACATGTTACTTGTGGTTTCCAAGAAAACACGCGCGCAATTACGGGCGTTCTCTTCACTGTGTATTATTTGTATTAAAGGAGTTGATTACGGGTTTTCTCCAACAGCGAAACCCGTGCAAATAGCTCGCAAGTGTGTAATAAATACAGTTATTTCTTGGTCATTCAGGGAGCAGTCAAAAATATTGCCCCAATGTGCTGAGGGCGACCGGGGGCACTACTATTGCCCGAGGCCGAACGCAGAGGTCAATAGTGCATCGGGTCGTCCGCAGCACAAATGGAAAAATCTATTTTGACTGTTCGCCCGAATGACCATTAACCTGTAATATACTGTATGTGATACAATGACCATGATGACCGTGGATTTGGAGTGGGGCGCATCGACTGGCCGAAATAAATTTCGTTAACTGTTATAACGTAACCGTCGACAAAAAATCCTGACGTCACACTATTTGGGGGGTGAAAATAGTTTTAATGTTTACATATCTGCGCCTTTAAGGTTCATGTCGCGAAATGGCAAACACAGTTTATCATCCCATCGCGAAGCGAAACCCGAATATTGAGATGCAAAATTCGTCCGTCTGTCTGTCTATATCTCCGTCACGTTTTACATTCTCTTATAACTTATTTACCGCATCACCGATTGGCTTACAACCTCATAATCGCGTTTAACATTATCCATATTTACAATCCCCGTCCCACCCACCCATGCTCCTCGTACCAAGGGTCAAGGTTAATTGACTGGGATTTCCGGTTCAGTAGACTTTATATTTCTGGTTCAGTTAATTCAACCACCACAGCGATGGGAAACATGCCGTTGGTGGCGTAGTTGTTTTCAGATCGTCATTACATACACGTATGAGCCAATGCCACAATATTCACCATTTTCCTTCTAGGTTGGGCCCTGAACAAGCAGACCAGTTCGAGCCCCGGACCAGGCGCCGTGCCGTCGACCACACGGCCGTCTGTCTGCGCCGACACACCGTACTTCCCGTGCAAGACGATTTCCGGCTTCGACATGTGCTCCGACCAGAGCATAGCACGTGTACACTGCAGGAAGACATGCAGTTTATGTGGTGTTCAGTTTAATGGCGAGAACTTGGTGGGATAACATACTCAAGGATAACATTCTCAAGTGGAGGATCTATGCTAGTGTTAAAAATATACGATACTTTTTTAAAACAAGAATTCCGCGGAATCAAATGTCAAGCCTTGTTCCGCCTTGACCTTCACCCTGGGGCCGAAGAATTTTGTTAACGCCTTTCCCATGCCCAGTATAGCACTGCGAGTTTGCTTCTGTGAGGCGAGGATGGCCCATACGTATATGCGAATGGAGTCGTTGAGGCGAATAACCCCGCCCTGCGTAAATCCAGTGCTTTTATCTAACATAAATGTGGTCCACGCATTTCGCATCTGTGGAGTATCACCCAGGTCTAGGTATTCTACGTGGGCTACTTTAGTAGGTAGCCAATGACAATAACCGTCTTTACACGCAAGCCCACCAAGCACTTCATCACCGAACGTCATCGTATTCAACTTATAATTATATTTAGTCCATGTTGCCATTTTTCTAACTGGTGGTGGGGTAGCTCCGCGAGCACTCCACAACCCTGAGAAATATACAGGGACTTTATCCAGATGCTCACCACTAACTAAGCCTTTAAGGTGAACTAACCCTAAACTGTTGGTTGGGGTGTATACTTTATGTCTCCAGTCCGTGTCTTTTGGTACCCCAAATTCGTTACACAATCTTTCGAACGCCTTACGGTCGTATGCGCTGGAAATGGGATCCAGCCGTCGTCTTGAGGTAGTGAAATACGTAGTTATTTGAGAATCCTCCTAATGGTGTAATACACGTGAAAGTTGTAGACACTTCGGAGCATGACATTCTTGGATGTCAGATTGTCTTGATGTGAAATTCCACATCCGGCCGTTGCGCACCATACAGCGAAATTTAGCTGGTTCTGCCAGAAGTTCATATGGGAAAAATCCCATCTTAGTATTACATCTTGACTAGTAGTCTTTGGAACTACATATTTCTCAAATGTGTTAGGGAAATTGGTGGCAAAGCCACTGTCCGGTCTAACCGTTACGGTTGGGTGTACAAGGCGGTTAACAACGTCTTTTTGCGTGTATTTACCACCGACCGCGTACTTTGCATTATAATTAAAGCTAAATGCTTTGGTATCCATTGAAAGATATTATTATGTTTGCTACTATCACTAATGTTCAAAAGAGTTGTGAACTTCAAAAGTAAATCGACAACTGCTGCGGAAAACACCGGGTGGGCCTCAGATCAATCACGTTCACGGTTGGGTGGAAAAACCTTGAAACGCTCGAGTTTTTCATTGATATGGACATAGATAGACTCATAGGGGGAAGTTTCATAATACCTTATGGCCTTTGGAGTTTCGGGGCACTCCAAGCTTTTGTCGCGTCGAAGCTTGCTGGTGTAGCCACTCTCGCAGTCTCGAAAGCCATGGGGCTTGCGACATTGACTGTTGAGAAAAAGTTAAGGATCTCACCAGGGTTGGGCTCACTGTTAGGATTTAAAATAACACACACTGCCAACGATTATGGAGTGTTTGATCCGGGCGAGCACGTTGGCACGACCCCAGTAAACTTCGCCGTCACGAAAACTCTCGGGGTGCACTTGGATAGTGTGAACACATCGTACAACACGGTAGACGGCACTCCCAGCACATTACTGAAAACCGTGCCCGCAAGCGACTCTTTCTTTGGCGAGACCCTGACCTAAGTCTATAAATATGTGTGAATTTGGTGATGTAATTGCGTAGCTCAACGGTGCCGGCCTAAAAGATTTCTGCCTAAGAGCTTGCAATTTCGGAAACCAAATTCACAAAATAGGCTCGCCTTACTTCACTGGTTTCTCTGAATAGAGGAATTGGGAATGGGGTTAAAGGCGACCCGTAAAACTAGACTGTGAGCCAACAGATGCGTGGGTTTAAGAAAGGTCCCAACACCCCAGAGGCTGGGTGCCGGCTAAGAAATCTACCCAGTCGCTGGGGGTGTTGTGCACGAGTGGAGGCTTTTGCTATTTTTCGTTGTGCTTGTTAAATATATCTTTATAAGCGATATCGTAGAAATGTATATTCGTAAACGAATCGTTGGGTTTTAACAATTTTATATAATACACCCTAGTTTCATATCCGATACGCATTATCCGTCTTCCAATTCCCATTGTATTTTATTATCCATTTTCTCTAATAATAGTGGTATAATTGGTATTGTTTTTTTCTGTTCAATTTTCAATATAATTGGGACTACGATATCATCTCTTTTCAAAATTATTTTCTCCAAAATTCATAAATTTGCTGTCGGGAGACAATTTCCCCGTTAACCAATTTTTTATTTTTCGGGGGTGGTGGGGGTAGTATAGAGGGTTATAAATGATACCACCGTAGGTGGTATCATTTTGACTCCCTCTATACTACTACATGACATATATGTGGCTGTGACTAAAGAAATGGCGCGTATGGGTTTTGCGACCATTGTAGATCCAGATCAGCCTGTGCGTCCGCACAGTCTGATCAGGATCTTCACTGTTCACCATTCGAGTAATGCATGTCCATTCTTCTAATAAGGAGTATAGATCGTTGGCGGGATATAATGCTTTGCACTGTCAGCAAAACCCATAAGCCCCATCTCTCCAGTCACAGTCACTTACATGTGACCTGTAATGAACACCAGCCATCCTTCTACATGTAACAAGCAATATAGATCGATATCAGGCTGCAGGTATATGCATTTTGTTCAGTAGCGACACTGGTCATAAGTCCCAATTATCCTGTAACAGCGACAGATAAAGGATACCAGACTAGTGTATTGGTACACCAAATTCATCAGGCAAGGCTATGACAAGCATGCAACCTTTGTTGATTAGGGCTTTATTGATTGTTTTATGATGAATTTGTTGCATTCATTGTATACATTTTCTATTTCTAGTACATTTATGTTGTTTTCAGACCGTACACCGCTAGTCCAACATAGACATATTGCACGGTGAAGATTATATGATTACCACTGGTTGCTTGCATGTTTTATGTGTAGCATAAACACATGGTAACTGTTGAATTGCCTAATCTCTTCGTTCTATTACGTGTATTATTATAGACTGGAGTTCCAATACAAGGCCTATAAATACACGCCGACGAAGACAGTGAAGACCAGTGCATCCATCAGTAAGTCAATCACCCACCCCCATCCCCACCTCACACATACACAATTTACCATTACCGACAGATTGTTTCCGAGACAAAAAAATGTATTTATATACTTAGACACGAACATTAAATCTATTTATTAATCAAAAGCAAGCAAAGTAAATCTACCAGGAGTAACATGAAAGCAGCTGCACAGAAACAACTGGAAACGTAAATAGTACGGAATCCGAGAAGTGGGCGCTATGTAAATGAGGACGGGCAAAGAAGTAACTAATCAGAAGGATGTCAATATAGAAAAGTTGTGTCACCCGATCAATAAACAGAAAAACACAGAATTTCCAATCAATCACAGAAGCAACCACAAATGGCCGAAACATACCTATGGTCGGAGCTAAGTAAGTAACCAGTTTGGAAATAAATTACTGCCAAATTGATAGGAGTTGTCAGAAGTTGCCTCATTATCGGGTTTTGGAAAAATGTGTCATAGAGTGTCACGACTGCCAGTCACCGTGCAATGATGTTCATGACGTATGTAGGAATAAGTCAACCTATCTCAGCCTGTATGCACAGCAGGAGTATTTTACAGTTGTATTGTTATTGTCGCCTTAATATCACATTTGATAAAGATTATACCATGGTTTTCGTTTAACCTTTAGCACACCAGGACCTGCTGGTGCATGCATACTGCCTCAGGCAATGTCACCACAATTCATATCACCCAATCAGGACATTGCTATGCCTTTAGGACGTAATGCAAGGTGAGGAAACACGTGGTCTATTGTTTTGCTGTTGCGTAATGGCGGCTCCCATCAGTTGTGAGATGACGCTTACGTTTCATCAATACCACTGCGGTTCCTTCCCTTTAATGATGACCATGTTAGCACCAGGAGTCTGACATGGCTTACCTAATGGTTTAACACATTTAGCAGCATTACCTCAGTAGTTAGTGCGGACATTCTGTAGAAACAGTTCAATGCTTCCAATTGCCAAATACATTTATCTGGGCACTAAACGATGATGTTACGTCCTCTGTGTACCGAGATCATACAGGCTATGCCGCCACTTGCGGTCGCACGGCGACTACTTTGTGGCATGGCCACGGGTTATATAAGTGGCTTTGACTGGAAAGGTGGCGCTTATGGACTATGCGACCAGTGTATATCCAGATCAGTCTGTGCATCCGCACAGTCTGATCAGAATATGCACGGTTCGCCATTCAATGCTGGATACACCATAAATGCTTCTAAAAGTAATATAGATCACTATCTATCAGGTTACAGGTGTGTGTTATTTGTTCAGGAGTTACACGCGTCACAAATCCCATAAGCCCAATTTCTCCAGTCACGGTCACATGTAACATCAATAATTCATATAGCTTCCAGAATGTGCAGATGGAATTTCAGTGCGTCATTTAGGGTGACGAGTGACTATAAAACTTTAGGCAAATATAATCGCGCATGTGTTCGGTTTTCTCGGTCTAAGTGTATCAACTGCCAAGGTCGTGTCCGTCATTTGTGGAAATGTTGAATTTATCAGATCACCAGAGCTCCAGATAAGGTTTGTATCTAAAGAGTATTATACCCCCGGATTTCAAATTCAATGCGTATTTTACTTTTACAAATGTATTATTGATGTTCTTCCTTATTAAATAATGAACAAATGATAAAAAAAATAAAACAACTTTAAAAGTTCACTTATTTGAGCTGCAAAAACGTGTGTCATTTTTGCAGCTCAACTCAGGCAAGTTTTAACTTTATTACATTATTTTCACTAGTCAATTTGAAAATCAATGCCGATGTTCAAATTCCTGTGGGTATTTTGTACTCTTACTTTTGATAATCAATGTGTATCTGCTAAAATAAGTGCGGAAAATACGCCAATACGCAGCTTATCTGGAGCTCTGGGTCACATTTCTAACACGATCCGTATATACCCGTAACCCTGTGACTAAATAGTTTCTGTACATTCCAGGTTCGAGTCCATCTCCGGGACCTGGATGTCCGTCATAGCCGTGCCACAACAACGGTACGTGTACTTCGGTGCACGGTAGGCAGGTCTGTCACTGCCCCGCCGGTGTTGGCGGCGACTATTGTGAGATTGTCTGTATATGTTTCAACGGAGGGACGTGTATGTTTCGCCCTGGAGGCTATTCATGCTTCTGTCCGGCTGGAAAGACTGGTCATCATTGTGAACACATCGATCTCTGCCAGAACTACTGTCACAATAACGGTAACTGCTCCATCACTGCCGGAACCCCGAAATGCGCATGCCCCAATGAGTATTCCGGGACACGATGTGACCAGGATGTTGACGAATGTGCTCACAATGTCGCGGCGAGGAACTGTGTCCATGGCATGTGTACTAACGACAGAGGAGGGTACAACTGCACATGCGTGACCGGATATGACGGAGACAGTTGTAGCAACGACGTCAACGAGTGTATTGTGGGACCAGATCCGTGTAACGGCGGCGGGTTATGTAACAACACTGTGGGATCCTACCACTGTATGTGCTATCCGGGACGTATTTCGCCCAACTGTATCGACAGGGATGAATGCGTCCTGACTCACGGGCGGGTCTGTGGGGAGGTGACGGTCGGGGAAAGTGTATAAACACACCCGGGTCCTACCGCTGTAATTGTACCGCGGGCTACGGCGGTTCCCATTGTCATGATCTTGACGAGTGCAGCACGGGTAATGTATGTCAACACGGCGGGGTCGTATACATGTCACTGAACCAACCCGATATACACGGGACATAACTGTGACCAGGACGTGGATGAATGTACAGGCCACAATCCTTGTCAACACGGCGGCCACTGTACCAACACGGCGGGGTCATATACATGTCAGTGTACCAACCCGGGATACACGGGACATAACTGTGACCAGGACGTGGATGAATGTATAGGCCACAATCCGTGTCAACACGGTGGCCATTGTACCAACACGTCGGGGTCATATACATGTCACTGTACCAACCCGGGATACACGGGACATAACTGTGACCAGGACGTGGATGAATGTACAGGCCTCAATCCGTGTCAACACGGCGGCCATTGTACCAACACGGCGGGGTCATATACATGTCACTGTAGTAGCACTGGGTATCCGGGGCAGAATTGTGATGCAATTGTAGATAATTGTGCATCGAAACCCTGTAACCACGGGAAATGTGTAAACGCGGTGGGATCTTATATCTGTAACTGTAGCGGCACCGGGTATTCAGGAAAGGACTGCCAGTTTGACGGACGTCAATGAATGTCGAGCTGGAGCCCTATGTCTCCACGGAGGTATGTGTCTCAATTCCCCAGGATCGTACCGCTGCAATTGTACGAGCAGCTACACGGGGCCGACGTGCGGCGACGACGTGAATGAATGTCTGACCTACCGGTGCCACCACGGCTCCCGCTGTGTCAACACAGTCGGCTCCTACCGCTGTCTGTGCGAGGACGGGTACTCGGGACTCCAGTGTCAGCATGACATCGATGAATGTCTCTCCTCCCCGTGCGGCAACCACGGCGACTGCATCAATATCGCGGGCTCTATGATCTGCTCGTGTGGCCAGGGCTTTCACGGACCGTTCTGCGACCAGGACGTGAACGAATGTGATCAAAGTCCATGCGACAACTCGGGAACATGCATCAACACGCATGGGTCTTATACCTGTATCTGTCCGGAGAATATCGTTGGCAAGCGGTGTGAGTTGGATTTGGGAGTCATCTCTGGAACTTTAATGTGTCAGAACCAGGGTACATTACATATCGCTCATGGTGTGTTGGCATGCGACTGCCGTAGTGGTTGCATCGGCCGATACTGCGAGACCGATACAGGTTAGAAACCATTAAATAAGTTTACTGTATAGTTGTATCGAATACTCAATTAACACCTCATTTTCTACTACTTTATATGGATGTTTCAGTCCATATTTTTCCACAAGTTTGTACGCATTGGATCTAAGCTAAGTAAAACACAGGTTAGTTTACTATAAGAAAAACATACAATCCCATATGACACCATGTTTTGTTTTGCATTTTTCACCGTCTCCAATACTGTTTACACCACGTGACCTAAATGTCCGAATACTGTTTTAGTATCTTACAAATGTGCATGAAAATTGAGTTAAACTACCTTAACATGTTTCTCATGCAGATATGTACACACGTTGAGTAGGTGCTGCCGACAAACTGTGGCTGGGGTCTGCTAAACTCATCGGCCTTATTTTACCGGAATGTTGTTTGCTTTTGCTTATTCAATGGCCACTTTACGGGCTCATTAAGTGTATGACTATCTCCAGGTATGTGCCACTCGCAGCCCTGTAGTAATGGCGCCTCTTGTCTGGATATACCGGGCACGTACACGTGTGTCTGTGTTCCTGGCTTTACCGGCAGTAACTGCGAACACGACGTGGACGAATGTCGCAATTATCCTTGCAGCAACATTCACCCGTGCAAAAATACGCACGGAAGTTACGTCTGCGCATGCGCCGATGGATTCACGGGCGTAAAATGTGAACTACCGTTGAGTAAGTTGTTCTTTGTTTTATTTGTTCTTGTTGTGTTTTTTTCTTTCGTTGTTTTATTTTTGTTTATTTATTTCCTCTTATCGACCTTAGTATTTTGTTCACAAATTCAAATTGCTATTTTCTGATGTTGGGCACACTCCTTTGTATACTTTGGGTAACGTCCTTTAGCTGCCGTCTCGGCCCGCTCCAACCTTTATTTATACACTTACCGCAGTAACTACTTGTGCAAGGGTGGAATAACAGTCATCACGTTATCGCTACGCTGAGTAGTGTTGCGATATCGGTATTTTTTAAAATAATGTTCTTTCTAGAGTAAGCTTGATGTCATGACGTGCAGATAGCTCGGAAAATAATATAGTAACGCCTGGTGATGACGTTGCCCATTTCGTCTCAGAAACCGTTATAGCGACCGTGTCTTCGATATTATAGAGGATATTCCATCGCACATTTTGAATAGCGGGAAATAATACACGAGTGTGTGTCGGCTTCCGCGTAAGCGACGAGTGAGCGTAGCGAACAAGTTGCTTGCACGGACGCCGACGGACACTCGTGTATTATTTACGCTATTCAAAGTGAAAGTGAATGGGATTAACGTCCCAGCAACCGCTAATGTTCTATAGAGACGGAACCACAGTGTAATGTCTCTTCCGACAGACCATGAAAGTATTTGTTGATGCCTAAGGATTGGAAGTCAGGTTTTCTAACCCCTAGACCACAACCCTTCCGCTGTTCAAACATATACGATGGAGTATCCTATTTATTGCACTTCCACGGCAGAAATATATATGCACATTTAGTCTATTTTTGTGATCATAATTAATGAATTGTGCGCATGAATAGTTACACAATGAAGTGTTTTCCCGAGTTTTGACGTCATGTTGTGTAACGTCAAACGTAGCTTCATGTAAAAATTTGAAATCCAAATTACGCAACTGTCTCAATCACATTAACATTCTAGATTAGTTGAGACCCTCTCGAAGTTTTTAAATAACTTTATTTTGACGCAATTACGGGTGTTCGATGTGTATTATTTGTATTAAATTAGTTGATTGCGGGGTTTCTCCAACAGCGAAACCCGCGCAGCAACTATTTCTTGGTCATTCGGGGAACAGTCAAAATTATTGCACCAAAGTACTGAGGGCAATAGTGCATCGGGTCATCCGCAGCACAGAGGGGCAATCTGTTTTGACTGTTTCCCCGAATAACCATGACATAACTGTTTTATTACTCAACCTGTAATATACTGTATGTGATACAGTGAGCGTGAATTTGGAGTGGGCCGCATCGTAGTGACCGATATTAAATTGCGTTATTACGTAATCTTCGACAAAAGATCCTGACGTCACAATATTTTGGGGTGAAAATAGTTTACATACCCGCGCCTTTAAGGCTCGTGTCGTGAAATGGCAAACACAGTTTATTATCCCATCGCGTAGCGAAAACCGAATATTGAGATACAAATTTCGTCCGTCAGTCTGTCTCTCCGTCACGTTTTACATTCTCTTATAACTTATTTACCGCATCACCGATTGGCTTACAACCTCATAATCGAATTTAACATTGTCCATATTTACTATCCCCGCCCAACCCACCCATGCACCTCGTACCAAGGGTCAAGGTGAAATGACTGGGATTTCCGGTTCAGTTAATTCAACCACCACAGCGATGGGATACATGCCGTTGGTGACGCAGCTGTTTTAAGATCGTCATTATATAAATGAATGAGCCAATGCCACAATATTCTCAATTGTCGTTCTACATGTAGGTTGGGCCCTGAACAAGCAGACCAGTTCGACCCCCGGACCAGGCTCCGTGCCGTTGACCACGCCGCCGTCAGTCTGCGCCGACACACCGTACTTCCCGTGCAAGACGATTTCCGGCTTCGACATGTGCTCCGACCAGAGCATATCACGTGTACACTGCAGGAAGACATGCAGTTTATGTGGTGTCCAGTTTAATGGCGAGAACTTGGTGGGATAACATACTGAAGGATAACATTCTCAAGTGGAGGACATATGCTAGTGATAAAAATATACGATACTTTTTTAAAAAATGACTTGATAAACATGTTTACATGTACAGGGGCGTCGGAATAGGTCCGGCAGATCCGGCGATGTCGGATCAATAATTTTGACATATTTGGAATTCATATAATATATTATATATAAAAAAACGAAATGTAAATATTTTTTTCTGCATTTATTCTCATTTCTCATCAAAAGTGTATGTTGTTACCACTCAGTTGAACCGTCTCGGCGAGACGGTTCAACTGAGTGGTAACAACATACACTTTGGGTTGGTAATGGGGGCACCCACGAGATTCGCCGGACCAATCTCATGATGCTTCCGGAGCCCCTGATGTAGATATACATGTATGCCTCTTATGAAATCACGAGTGTATGACTGAGTTGAGATATATAGTATTACCTTTGTTATCACGTCCATTTTGTAATTTAAAATATGTACACTGTCCTTATACATTCATAAAGGAAACGCCCATTCAACGAGTTTCGTTTATATCCCAGTACAGTATGTTAGTCACACGCAACGCTGTTGATTCGTTAAAGGTACATGCCCACTCAGTAGTTACAATATAGGGAGGCAGATAGTTTTATGCATTCTGTAGATATGACATTTTCTGACAAAATAAACATTAATTCACCATTACCCCACGTCAGTCTGCCCACGTACTGATTGGCATTATTATACATTTTATATCAGACACACACTGATATCAGGGACGATAACCGTGTTTCCTTAAAATGTTAACGGACATTACTATTTATGTTCTGCATTTATTTTTTGATGTGCAATGATAATACTTTATAATCAATCGAAAATATTATTTTTCTCAGGTGACTCATTTTTTTAGTATAAATAATTAAAAACGATCATGTCTCAATCGCATATGAAAATAGCCTGATACCACCACGAGTCGCTATCAGTAAAATAAATATTACTAAATGATTATATCTGTATAGAGGGTAATTTTTAGAACTGGTGGAATAGTGACACAATTATTATACACTTACTTAATTCCTATAAAGAACATGAAATGAAACAAAATCACATAAAACACTCACAGGTTGAAGTAACGAACCAAGGTATATACATATATTAACAATACCGAAAATCACCAATAAGTGAGAGAAAAAAATAAGCTAACATTTTTTTACTCCATCTTATAACACATTACTGTGTATTAATGTGTATAGAAGGGAGTAGAGAATTGTTTTAGCTTAGTTTTGATTTGCTTATTGACGCTTTTTTGTATATTTAATGTATTTATAGATCATGGTCCGTCACTTACAACCCTTGAAAACAATAAGATTGTAATTTTGACGGCGTATTTTTTTTAAACTATCAGCACATGCAAGTAAATATGAGTAATAAAACCATGGGCTGTTGCGTTTACTGTAATGTGTTTAATTTACGTGTAATCTTCTGCACTTTAAACAGACCAAATGTTGTTTGAAACACAAACTGGTGACAATGAGTGGATAATAGATGTTGACGCTATTGAACAGTATTTTATTGTTTGCATCAACAACGGATGTCCGGTAGTTAAAACATGATTTAACGTCGGCCTTGACGGACATACGGAATATTACCCTCTGTCATGTCGGATATTTTGAAATGTAAAATGGCTTATTCATGCTTAGATGTATACGGGAGAAGAACAACTATTGAAACTGTATGTACAACTGCATATCACTTGTATGACACCAATAAACGTGCAGTATTACAGAAGAAAAACTAGTATTTATATTCCTTGTTTAGACACACAAGTTACAGAATCATACCTAACGTATCCTCCATCCCAATATATATATTTGTCATACAGCAGATAAGTTGCTCGGCTTTTGATTGGCTAGCTTGCCTGGTCATATATATTATATGACCTGCCAAGGCCGTCGGACATATAGAAATTGCGATTCCCCTCCGGCGCCTCACGTCCAATGAAGACACATTTTGAAAGCGTCTAGCGATTGCGAATTGTATTCCTCATTAAATACAATAAAACCCCGAATTGATCAATAACAGTAACAAATTGTACACTCAAAACCAGTCTTTATTGTTTATTTTATTTAATTACACGATACAAAAAACTGTCATAAAGTCGTTTTCGATGGTTTTCTTACTCCATATTTAGTTTGTTTTCGTTTAATAAAAAAAGGAAATGTTCATTTACGTCTTTATTTTAAGACTGACGGTAGAAAATCGAATCTCGGATTATTTTTCTTACTGAAAAAACGCAAAGATCAAAAGAAGAGATATGTTTATACGGCCAAATAAATGATCTGCTGTATGACAAATACGTTATTGTGATTCTACACAGGCTATATGGGGTAATATTGCCCGTCTGAAGGTGAACATACCTTCAGACCGGCAATATTACACCATATAGCATGTGTAGAATCACAATAACTTACAAAATGAATCGTCCGAGAAACTAGTACTGTCTGTTTCACGTTTTGCTGCCGACGAACATTTGGCCATTAAACACATTAAATCTAAAAAATATTTAAAAGTAAGTACGTTTTCATAAATAAAAAAAAGTCACCCTCTCCAATAAAATTATTTCATGAAATTCCATCAAATATTGATTTTATTGCGAAAAAACGATATTCCTATGGGGAATCAATTTCCAAAGCTTTTCGTTTTTTTGCTCCTTCAGGAGCAAAAAACGAAAAGTTTTGGAAATTGACTCCCAAACCTGGCGAAATAGCTTGAAAATGATGTAACTGAAAAAACAAAAGATAGATTTTGAAAATCGGTCCACAAATAAAAAAAATATTTAAAAAAAATCTATTTTTTGCCCCCATGTTAAATTCCCATAGGACAATCGTTTTTTCGCAATAAAATCAATATTTGATGGAATTTCATCAAATAATTTCTTTTGGGGAGGATGACTTTTTTGTTATTGATAAAACAGTACTTACTTTTAAATATTTTTTAGATTTAATGTGTTTAATAGCCAAAAGTTCGTCGGCAGCAAAACTTGGAACAAACAGTATATCTAATGAAGCTATGTGTACAACGTTCTGTGATTCATTACAACAAGAAACATACATTGAGGTGTTTGTTTTTAATTTAATCCGTGATTTTACGTCCACTTTAGTGGATATATGGAATACATGTATTACAATCTAACATATCGGAATTGTGTAAATACAAACTAGTGGCTATATATGGCTGAATAGTGGATATTGATTCTATGCCGACATGCTTATTGAATGTATAATACCAATAAAGAGTATTCATGTGTTTGGTCAATTACTTCATAACTATGTATGCTGGAAACAAAAATAATGAGATATTGACATGGTGGCCATTTTCATACGCAAATTAGAAAGTGAAAACACGACTTTCAGATTCATTATATTCAGCATCGCAAGTGGAAGACTCGGACCTGTGGCATAAAATAAATGCTAATTGAAAACAATTCAATTATCCCATCTACCTGGTGTCGTACTGTACGCTACGTTTCTATAAATACAAGATGGTCCCCACGTTTTACTTTCGCCTACTGTAGCAATACATTCATTACTCCAATTAGATGGCTGCCGAATGTTAATAAATTAATGTGTTCTAGTGTAATTCTATTTCGGAACTTCATCCAATTATACCAGAATGTATGTTATTTTTTCTTAAAAATACAGTGTGAAGAGACATGGTATAATATATATACCATGCTGCTCCGATGCTTATATCAGGGCTGGTGATAGAGGAAATGTTACACGTGATTGAAGTTCATATCCCATAAAAGGGGAGTACTAGTCAGATACATACAAAGCGACGAGTCCTCATAGTGTGAGTGTGTTTTAGCTTTCGATTTGAAGTGTATACATACAAAGGATTGCTCCATTATTTTCGAAGCGGTCAGAAACTTTGTGTTCAATCACCATTCAATTAACTCGGGCATTTCATTTATTAGATCGACATGTTTTTTTGTTTTATCACCACAAGGTTTTGTTTTTATGAAATAGAATATTCCTTAAAGCTTTTCCTTCATAGTTTAAACATATTTTATTTGTATGTAATTTACAAGTAAGGCATCAATAGTAGTATATACAGAATTATACAAATGGGATTGGATTGAAACCAAGCTTATATAAATCCTCTCTCTAACATGTGACATACTATCATAGGCTGTCGAAACCAGGACAAAACAAACATTATTAATACTGCTATTAGCATAAAATTGTCAGCCCTGACCTAGAATGAAGTCCAGATAAAAGACTATGTCAGCACATATGGAGAGTGCGATGGTGGTTCCAGTTGAAAAAAAGCAAACAAGACATTCTAAGTCCGTGACCTTGACCCCTGGGATAAATGGGGGTCGTAGGTTTGTTGCAGAATGATGTATGAGTGTCAGAGAAGGGCCTGGTAAAATATCACTGCATTCCGCAAAGGGAAAGAGAAGTTATAAGGAAATTTACATTTGTTAAGTTTTAGTTTTTTTCTAAGTTTATAAGTCCGTGACCTTGAGCCCTGGCATAAATGGGGGTCGTAGGTTTGTTGCAGAATGATGTATGAGTGTCAGAAAAAGGGTGGGTAAAATATGAAAGATTTCCGCAAAGGGAAAGAGAAGTTAAAAGGAAATTTACAATTGTTAAGTTTTCGTTTTTTCCTAAGTTTCTAAGTCCGTGACCTTGACCCCTGGCATAAATGGGGGTCGTAGGTTTGTTGCAGAATGATGTATGAGTGTCAGAGAAGGTCCGGGTAAAATATCACTGCATTCCGCAAAAGGAAAGAGAAGTTATAAGGAAATTTACATTTGTTAAGTTTTAGTTTTTTTCTAAGTTTATAAGTCCGTGACCTTGAGCCCTGGCATAAATGGGGGTCGTAGGTTTGTTGCAGAATGATGTATGAGTGTCAGAGAAAGGGCGGGTAAAATATGAAAGATTTCCGCATAGGGAAAGAGAAGTTAAAAGTAAATTTACAATTGTTAAGTTTTGTGACGGACGGAAACAAGGAAACACGGACGGACGGACGGACGGACGAACGGACGGACGGACAAGCTGACTCCAGTATACACCCCCCCCCCCCCCCCACAACTTCGTTGCGGGGGTATAATAAGTTATTAATACCAGAACAAAACGACATACATACATGTAAATATACATATATATATATATACGCATACACATATACATGTATACACACATATAGTATACTAAATTATATACATATTATTTATAAAATATGTTCGCACACCAAGCCGCCACACGCTCACATTCATGCACGGTTGTCGTTACGGTGTACACTAGCAGATATCATGATTTTAAAACCGACTTGTGTTCTCTATGTACATTCTTGCGGATGTAAATATTGTTTCGTTAGTAAAATTGTCAAATTGTAAGTTACCATAGAGTATATGATGGACAGTAGGTTGACAGTAAACTTGTATATCGTGTATTAGTTTGTTTCTATGTAGTGCATATCGTGGACAGGATAAGAAGTAGTGAGTGGCATCTTCAACTTGTCCACATATACAAGTGGGTGACTCCGCAATATTTTTGTAATATAGGTCATAGTTAAAGGCATTACAGTTTGTCCAGAGACATGTATGTGTTACTTGGATATGCCGTTGACCACTGTAATAATAGGAACATTGTCTGTGTCTCTGATCTTTCCCTCATATTTACACAATATATCGCAGAAGGGGAGGCGTTATGTGGATAATGGCAACCCCCATGCATATACTCGCATGGCTGACCAATTATTATATTCGCCAGTGTAGACCCACTTCTATATTTGGGAATAAACATTTTGCTTCCCACAAACCGACATACATCTTGATTAATTGGCACCAAAGTGGTGTCTATGCTACTTCAGTGAGAACTCGAGCGTTTTTTATGTCAATTGTATCGCCAATGTTTATACTAGGGACATTTTGTCCATTAGCACCATATACACGTTACGCTTCAATTACCCCCGTATCGTTCGCAATACGTTTCCTCAAGAATCTGATGCATACCTGCTACGATGTTCAACTGAACTCCGTCCCAATTAATATGTTCAGTTCTATTAATATATATTATGTATTATCTGCCGTCGTATCTTGTCCACATAAAACATGTACCACACTATTATCAAATCATGTAAAACAAACAGCTACGGCCTCCGTAATTGTACCAGTATAAATAGATCACCGATTCTAAACCAGTTACCTACATGAATACATACTTGACAATATACTCTACATGACGCGCACGTATAGACCTAAAACAAATGTAAAGCTACGAAAATGGCATATTAATATAATGCATCTGCGTTAAAGGTAAGATACCATTTCCCGTCATGTTTCAAAAGATTGTGAAAGCTATGTAAACATAATAAGATGTAGACAACTTCCAGTAAGGAAATTCAAACGGTTTAGCACAAGGCCGTGACATCTAAGTCTACACTGGAGATGCGCTTGACGACGATACACAGGACGGGTATATGGCAGGTTCTGGTGTTGCTACTTCTCCTACCAGCGGTAAGCTCTGTTTCGATGTTTCGATGTTTCCGTATGCTTGTGACTTCTAAACCGAATATAATAGTATACATGTAGGCACGATAATCAGTATTTTACGGACTACATTGGTGAACAGTGTAGATCATGATCAGACTGCGCCAATGCGCAGTCTGATCTTGATCTACACTGATCACAACGAGGACGGTGGTTTGTGTTTTATATCATTATATGCGTGCTTGACAGTAGCTTTCATACATACATAACGGTGCGTTTTTTACAGTTCGTTGTACAGTCATGTACTGTATTATACGATCATTAGATGCATTGTCACATCCCAGAATACTGTGTGTTACATGGAACCAAGCACCCCCCCCCCCCACCGCTACCCACGCACCCCACCCACCACAGAAAAAAGAAAATTGCTAAATAGATATTATAGCAAAACACATGTTTTGAACTTTGGACAAAATTACCTTTTACCAAATTTTAGTTTGGTCATTACCTGCATTATCTAAGTAGCCACTGCTGCCGTTGCTGTTTGTATCTGAAAAGTGTTTATGTTGTATGAAGCTTTTATGTTTGTAGTTAATGATTACACCTATCGGACAATTTTCCAACCACAACACTTACAAACGTACCGTACCATGTTTTATCGTTTTACCTTGCGTTATTACGTTTAACTGTGCTACGATGGAATGACGAATGTTCCAGATCCTGATTAGACTGTGCGGATGTATATGCTGATATGGATATACACTGGTCGGTCTCCATAATCCCCATTTCTCCAGTCACATCCACATGTATAGCATGCAGTACCGGCACTGACTGGCACTACGTTTGTGGAAATGTTCGACTTCAAAGCCACAGGGATAGTACGCACGTATTTTATAACATTGTAGGTGAGTGGAGCCGTGATGGTGTTGTTAAAGATCACGGCCTTCAGAGACATGTCTATGAAAGGTCATGGTATCGACCACCCGGAGGCTACACAGTGTTGTGACGGAAGAAACATCACGTCATGTCAGTCACCGTGTTCGCCCAAGTTCTACATTTGTATCAGGTACTGTTTATATTTGTATGGTGTAAAATGCGTAGAGCAATAACACGGTTTATTATATACCTACCCATGAAATACATAGTTATACGTTGTAAATAAAAGTCATATGTTCTCATCGATGAAATAAACAACTTCCGGTGAAAATACGACTACTTCCGCTATCTATATTCATGACGTGCATTGGCAGTTAAGTAGCGCAAATAGGTTGCAAATACACATTCATTTCCGTATACAGTCTAAACTAGATGGCCGCGGCCTGCATGTCGCGCCTTGTGGCGAGGCATGGACATTAAAAAAAAAGATATAGTATAACGAAAAACTTTAACCAAAAAACTTAACTAAAAACTTTAACCAAAAAACTTTAACCAAAAAACTTAACCAAAAACTTTAAAGAACTAGATGGCCGCGGCCTGCATGTCGCGCCTTGTGGCGAGGCATGGACACTAAAAAAAAAGATATAGTATAACAAAAAACTTTAACCAAAAAACTTAACCAAAAAACTTAACCAAAAACTTTAACCAAAAAACTTAACCAAAAACTTCAAAGTAATTTGACCTTGACATTGGGCACAGGGGCCGCACGGGAGGGGGGTAGAATGAAAATATAGATGATGATAAACACCCATGTGAAGTTTCAAGGTAATGGGCAAAGCAGTTGCAGAGATATATTATAACAAAAAAATTTAACCAAAAACTTTAACCAAATAACTTAACCAAAAACTTCAAAGTAATTTGACCTTGACATTGGGCACAGGGGTCGCACGGAAGGGGGTAGAATGAAAATATAGATGATGATAAACACCCATGTGAAGTTTCAAGGTAATGGGCAAAGCAGTTGCAGAGATATAGTATAACGAAAAACTTTAACCAAAAACTTTAACCAAAAAACTTAACCAAAAAACTTAACCAAAAACTTTAACCAAAGAACTTAACCAAAATCTTCAAAGTAATTTGACCTTCACATTGGGCACAGGGGCCGCACAGGAGGGGGTAGAATGAAAATATAGATGATGATAAACACCCATATGAAGTTTCAAGGTAATGGGCAAAGCAGTTGCAGAGATATAGTATAAAGAAAAACTTTAACCAAAAAACTTAAGTAAAAAACTTAACCAAAAACTTTAACCAAAACACTTAACCAAAAACTTCAAAGTAATTTGACCTTGACATTGGGCACAGGGGCCGCACGGGAGGGGGGTAGAATGAAAATATAGATGATGATAAACACCCATGTAAAGTTTCAAGGTAATGGGCAAAGCAGTTGCAGAGATATAGTATAACGAAAAACTTTAACCGAAAACTTTAACCAAAAAACTTAACCAAAAAACTTAACCAAAAACTTTAACCAAAGAACTTAACCAAACAACTTAACCAAAAAACTTAACCAAAAACTTTAACCAAAGAACTTAACCAAAAACTTTAACCAAAAAACTTAACCTTACAGCTTAACCGAAACCTTTAACCGGACACACGTACGTACGTACGTACGTACGTACGTACGCCAAACGGCCGACTATATCGCGCTTTCCGCAAGCGGGCGCGACAAAAACTGCTAATTTTCATGGAGCGGTATATAATAAATATAATATTCATATTTTTGCAACGAATATGACATATATGTTCATCTCGTGGTGTGAAATGTCCATATTTCACTCGTGCCTAACGGCACTCGAGAAATATGGACATCTCACACCACTCGAAAAATATGAATATCGTCTATGTATTACAAACCGTAGTATACAAGTGTGATAATTATGTAAACAAAACCGGTATTTCGCTTGTATTCAACTCGTATTCAGTGTTTAGTTTTATTGTAATGTTTTTCAGTTATTTCATGGTCATTCGCGGAACCGCTACAACTACATGTGTAGCCCCGAGGTGCTGTGGACGACCCAATGCCGTACGGATAATAGTTTCGATTGTTCCCAGAATTACCATGATCTATTTATTTTACTATCCAACCTGTTTCACAACTATAAAAAAACTAGTTGTCAGCCACGTCTAAATAGGGAATTAGTAAAACAATATGTTTATAGAGTGGTGTGTATTGTCAATATTTCTCGAGCACAGTTAGAAACGAGTGAAATATAGACATTTCACACCACGGTTGGTTTACTCACACAAGTACCAAGAGCGTGAACTGCATGTACAAAGTGAACTCCCCTTGCGGTAGACACGGAAAGGTTCTGTGCATATGCATGTTTATGCAATGAAGCTAGAATTGAAGCACTCTTCATTAATTTGTTTCCCGAGACAAGTGCCCAGAACGCGAACTGTATGCCCATTTATCGAATCGAATCTCGGATCCATTGCCGAAGTACCAGGACACCGGGAAGTTGGTGAAATATTGCTATTACATATATAACGTGATATATTCACAGAATAGTGTAAAAGATTAATAGCGGCACCACCTGACACATACATGTACGTATGTATATGCCTCGTGTGTCACTTCAATGAGAGATGGAAATGCAATGGTTGGCTTGAACTGTGGATTGTACGTGGGCGATCGATCGCAAACAGAGCAGAACCTAGCGTTGACCTGGTTACACACAAGTCAGTCACAGCCTACAATACATTGCCTAACTGGGTGTGACACTACTGACAATGCATCCACAAAGCCATTTTGAAATTCCATACAGCTATCATGTTTTTAGCATCGGCCGTGGATAGGTCAATGTGATAATAGCGGGTATCACAAGATTATGTCAAAATGCTGGCACATTGACGTGCCCACGGTTTCAAAGTTAGCCGCATGACTAAATTGGGTGGTAGCCGTTTAATGCTGAAAGCGTCAAAGTGTGGCCTTTTGCAAACATACCGTATACGTTTCAATTTTTTGTAAGCTCCATCTTAGTTGTGTATCAGGTGAACAGTTTATGTCGTTATCTTAGTTATGAATATATAAGCTTGTATGCAATGTGGTATTTCCCCAAACCAACATCACATACCATAATCCCTGATATCGCTATTAAATAATATTCGCTGTAACATGTGTCAACAGTGAGACCGTCCATGCCGACCACTGTGCGGTACCACGGATAGTCACGTCCTCACTACAGGCGGCCCAGCAGTTCCACTTCACAACCGCCGTCGGCAACACATCCAATCCCGTCGCCATGGCGCTCAAACATATAACGGTGAGACAACCATTGTTGCTCGTTAGGGATCGTTCCTCTTTTCGTTTTGACGCCACATGGCGACGAAAATAAAAACCTTAAATTTAGTCTTTATGCGACCTAGAAACGGCGGCATGAAATTTCGGCTCTTGATCTTCGTGGCTACACGACACCACGAAGGAACGAAATGACGACATGAAATAACTAGTCACCAGCGGCTTTAAGGATAATGTATGTGGAATATTATAGTATTGCATGATTCCCAATATTAAAATTATGTATGACGGTGAGGAACTGTATTCTCAATACATGTACAAGTTAAAGGAGACAATAGTAAATGTATCCCAAATAATGTTTTTAAAATATGTGAACGTTGGCGTAAAGGACAGTGGAAGACCAATGTTAGGTCTATGCACCATTATGTGAGTACAGTTCCAAGACTTTGTGGTTTCTTCTACTACGAAATAGAAAATACTGTAACAAATGGGGCTACATGTATACTTGGACAACACGCTATTACTGCAAAAGGAAACACAATTAGTAACACAGCGAATTGTAGGGATATGAAATTATAATATTATACCATGTATGCATGTATAAATATGTTTCCTTTCCAGGCACTAGTTGTGTCAGCATACATATATTAATTAGCAACCATCGACTGCACAACAGTTAGCGTTCACAACACTACGTACATGTATCTTTATGTATTATACACATTGTTTTTACCAAAGCCCGACTATTTTAAGGCGACACATATGTTCAATTGAGTTAGACAAACGATTTAAATCTACAATTAAATATGTTTTCCTAATATGTTTTATCATTTTCTGCGCATATCTGAATTTACTTAGCATGCATGCCATCGGTTATTTTGTATTCTTTGATTTAGTTTAAAGTGGCATAATCCCGGCATTCCGTTTATATTCTGCACACAACCATTACAACAGCGGGCCTACGCGTTCCGTATCACGGTGACGGACGAGCTGCACGGGCACAATTTGGTCCTATTCGACTCCCAGTGGAAGCCGATGTTGTATGAGACCGGGTTTATGGCCGTGAAGACGTCGGAAGGCGCGGCCATGTGGACGACCATGCACCACGATGTCACCAAGTTCCGGTCCAGGTAGCATGACATATATGTGGCTGTGACTAAAGAAATGGCGCGTATGGGTTTTGCGACCATTGTAGATCCAGATCAGCCTGTGCGTCCGCACAGTCTGATCAGGATCTTCACTGTTCACCATTCGAGTAATGCATGTCCATTCTTCTAATAATGAATATAGATCGTTGGCGGGATATAATGCTTTGCCCTGTTAGCAAAACCCATAAGCCCCATCTCTCCAGTCACAGTCACTTACATGTGACCTGTAATGAACACCCGCCATCCTTCTACATTACATGTAACAAGCAATATAGATCGCTATCAGGCTGCAGGAATATGCATTTTGTTCAGTAGCGACACTGGTAATAAGTCCCAATTATCCTGTAACAGCGACAGATAAAGGCTACCAGACTAGTGTATTGGTACACCAAATTCATCAGGCAAGGCTATGAGAAGCATGCAACCTTTGTTGA
>CM055266.1:993780-1016799 GCA_029237695.1 Conchocele bisecta
TGCAACCTTTGTTGATTATGGGCTTTATTGATTGTTTTATGATGAATGTGTTGCATTCATTGTATACATTTTCTATTTCTAGTACATTTATGTTGTTTTCGGACCGTACACCGCTAGTCCAACATAGACATATTGCACGGTGAAGATTATATGATTACCACTGGTTGCTTGCATGTTTTATGTGTAGCATTAGCACATGGTAACTGCTGGATTGCCTAATCTCTTCGTTCTATTACGTGTATTATTATAGACTGGAGTTCCAATACAAGGCCTATAGATACACTCCGACGACGACAGTGAAGACCAGTGCATCCATCAGTAAGTCAATCACCCACCCCCATCCCCAACTCACACATACACAATTTACCATTACCGACAGATTGTTTCCGAGACAAAAAATGTATTTATATACTTAAACACGAACATTAAATCTATTTATTAATCAAAAGCAAGCAAAGTAAATCTACCAGGAGTAACATGAAAGCAGCTGCACAGAAACAACTGGAAACGTAAATAGTACGGAACCCGAGAAGTGGGCGCTATGTAAATGAGGACGGGCAAAGAAGTAACTAATCAGAAGGATGTCAATATAGAAAAGTAGTGTCACCCGATCAATAAACAGAAAAACAGAATTTCCAATCAATCACAGAAACAACCACAAATGGCCGAAACATACCTATGGTCGGAGCTAAGTAAGTAACCAGTTTGGGAATAAATTACTGCCAAATTGATAGGAGTTGTCAGAAGCAGCCTCATTATCGGGTTTTGGAAACATGCGTCATAGAGTGTCATTACTGCCAGTCACCGTGCAATGATGTTCATTACGTATGTAGGAATAAGTCAACCTATCACAGCCTGTATGTACAGCAGGAGGATTTTACAGTTGGATTGTTATTGTCGCCTTAATATCACATTTGATAAAGATTATACCATGGTTTTCGCTTA
Organism: Conchocele bisecta; assembly: GCA_029237695.1. NCBI lineage: Eukaryota > Metazoa > Mollusca > Bivalvia > Lucinida > Thyasiridae > Conchocele > Conchocele bisecta. Next base: position 994,726 of record CM055266.1, read on the forward strand.
ACCTTTGGTAAACCTCCAGGACCTGCTGGTGCATGCATACTGACCCAGGCAATGTCACCACAATTCATATCACCCAATCAGGACATTGCTATTCCTTTAGGACGTAATGCAAGGTGATGAATCACGTGGTCTATTGCTGCTGTTGCGTAATGGCGGATCCCATGAGTTGTGAGATGACTCTTACGTTTCATCAATACCAATGCGGTTCCTTCCCTTTAATGATGACCATGTTAGCACCAGGAGTCTGACATGGTTTGCCTAATGGCTTAGCAAATTTAGCCGCATTACCCTAGTAGTTAGTGCGGACATTCTGTAGAGACAGTTCAATGCTTCCAATTGCCAAATACATTTATCTGGGCACTAAACGATGATGTTACGTCCTCTGTGTATCGAGATCGCACAGGCTATGCCGCCACTTGCGGTCGCACGGCGACTACTTTGTGGCATGGCCACGGGTTATATAAGTGGCTGTGACTGGAAAGGTGACGCTTATGGACTATGCGACCATTGTATATCCAGATCAGTCTGTGCATCAGCACAGTTTGATCAGAATATGCACGGTTCGCCATTCAATGCTGGATACACCCTAAATGCTTCTAAAAGTAATATAGATCACTATCTATCAGGCTACAGGTGTCTGTTATTTGTTCAGGAGTTACACGCGTCATAAATCCCATAAGCCCAATTTCTCCAGTCACGGTCACATGTAACATCAATAATTCATATAGCTTCCAGAATGTGCAGATGGAATTTCAGTGAGTCATTTAGGGTGACGAGTGACTATAAAACTTTAGGCAAATATAATCGCGCATGTGTTCGGTTTTCTCGGTCTAAGTGTATCAACTGCCAAGGTCATGTCCGTCATTTGTGGAAATGTTGAATTTATCAGATCACCAGAGCTCCAGATAAGGTTTGTATCTAAAGAGTATTATACCCCCGGATTTCAAATTCAATGCGTATTTTACTTTTACAAATGTATTATTAATGATCTTCCTTATTAAATAATGAACAAATGATAAAAAAATAAAAACAACTTTAAAAGTTCACTTATTTGAGCTGCAAAAACGTGTCATTTTTGCAGCTCAAGTAAGGAAAGTTTTAACTTTATTACATTATTTTCACTAGTCAATTTGAAAATCAATGCCGATGTTCACATTCCTTGGGTATTTTGTACTCTTACTTTTGATAATCAATGTGTTTTCTGCTAAAATAAGTGCGGAAAATACGCCAATACGCAGCTTATCTGGAGCTCTGGGTCACATTTCTTACACGATCCGTATATACCCGTAACCCTGTCACTAAATAGTTTCTGTACATTCCAGGTTCGAGTCCATCTCCGGGACCTGGATGTCCGTCACAGCCGTGCCACAACAACGGTACGTGTACTTCGGTGCACGGTAGGCAGGTCTGTCACTGCCCCGCCGGTGTTGGCGGCGACTATTGTGAGATTGTCTGTATATGTCTCAACGGAGGGACGTGTATGTTTCGCCCTGGAGGCTATTCATGCTTCTGTCCGGCTGGACGGACTGGTCATCAATGTGAACACATCGATCTCTGCCAGAACTACTGTCACAATAACGGTAACTGCTCCATCACTGCCGGAACCCCGAAATGCGCATGCCCCAATGAGTATTCCGGGACACGATGTGACCAGGATGTTGACGAATGTGCTCACAATGTCGCGGCGAGGAACTGTGTCCATGGCACGTGTACTAACGACAGAGGAGGGTACAACTGCACATGCGTGACCGGATATGACGGAGACAGTTGTAGCAACGACGTCAACGAGTGTAGTGTGGGACCAGATCCGTGTAACGGCGGCGGGCTATGTAACAACACTGTGGGATCCTACCACTGTAGGTGCTATCCGGGTCGTATTTCGCCCAACTGTATCGACAGGGATGAATGCGTCCTGACTCACGGGCGGGTCTGTGGGGAGGCCGACGGTCGGGGAAAGTGTATAGACACACCCGGGTCCTACCGCTGTAATTGTACCGCGGGCTACGGCGGTTCCCATTGTCGTGATATTGACGAGTGCAGCACGGGTAATGTATGTCAACACGGCGGCCATTGTATCAACACGGTGGGGTCGTATACGTGTAACTGTACCGACCCGGGATACAAGGGACATAACTGTGACCAGGACGTGGATGAATGTACGGTCCACAATCCTTGTCAACACGGCGGCCATTGTACCAACACGGCGGGGTCATATACATGTCACTGTACCAACCCGGGATACAAGGGACATATCTGTGACCAGGACGTGGATGAATGTACAGGCCACAATCCTTGTCAACACGGCGGCCATTGTACCAACACGGCGGGGTCATATACATGTCACTGTACCAACCCGGGATACACGGGACATAACTGTGACCAGGACGTGGATGAATGTACAGGCCACAATCCTTGTCAACACGGCGGCCATTGTACCAACACGGCGGGGTCATATACATGTCACTGTACCAACCCGGGATACACGGGACATAACTGTGACCAGGATGTGGATGAATGTACAGGCCGCAATCCGTGTCAACACGGCGGTCATTGTACCAACACGGTGGGGTCATATACATGTCACTGTAGTGGCACTGGGTATCCGGGGCAGAATTGTGATGCAATTGTAGATAATTGTGCATCGAAACCCTGTAACCACGGGAAATGTGTAAACGCGGTGGGATCCTATATCTGTAACTGTAGCGGCACCGGGTATTCAGGAAAGGACTGCCAGTTTGACGTAAATGAATGTCGAGCTGGAGCCCTATGTCTCCACGGAGGTGTGTGTCTCAATTCCCCAGGATCGTACCGCTGCAATTGTACGAGCAGTTACACGGGGCCGACGTGCGGCGACGACGTGAATGAATGTCTGACCTACCGGTGCCACCACGGCTCCCGCTGTGTCAACACAGTCGGCTCCTACCGCTGTATGTGCGAGGATGGGTACTCGGGACTCCAGTGTCAGCATGACATCGATGAATGTCTCTCCTCCCCGTGCAGCAACCACGGCGACTGCATCAATATCCCAGGGTCTATGATCTGCTCGTGTGGCCAGGGCTTTCACGGACCGTTCTGCGACCATGATGTGAACGAATGTGATCAAAGTCCATGCGACAACTCGGGAACATGCATCAACACGCATGGGTCTTATACCTGTATCTGTCCGGAGAATATCGTTGGCAAGCGGTGTGAGCTGGATTTGGGAGTCATCTCTGGAACTTTAATGTGTCAGAACCAGGGTACATTACATATCGCTCATGGTGTGTTGGCCTGCGACTGCCGTAGTGGTTACATCGGCCGGTACTGCGAGACCGATACAGGTTAGAAACCATTAAATACGTTTACTGTATAGTTATATCGAATACTCAATTAACACCTCATTTTCTACTACTTTACATGGATGTTTCAGTCCATATTTTTCCACAAGTTTGTACGCATTGGATCTAAGCTAAGTAAAACACAGGTTAGTTTACTATAAGAAAAACATACAATCCCATATGACACCATGTTTTGTTTTGCATTTTTCACCGGCTCCAATACTGTTTACACCACGTGACCTAAATGTCCGAATACTGTTTTAGTATCTTACAAATGTGCATGAAAATGGAGTTAAACTACCTTAACATGTTTATCATGCAGATATGTACACACGTTGAGTAGGTGCTGCCGACAAACTGTGGCTGGGGTCTGCTAAACTCATCGGCCTTATTTTACCGGAATGTTGTTTGCTTTTGCTTATTCAATGGCCACTTTACGGGCTCATTATGTGTATGTCTCCAGGTATGTGCCACTCGCAGCCCTGTAGTAATGGCGCCTCATGTCTGGATCTACCGGGCACGTACACGTGTGTCTGTGTTCCTGGCTTTACCGGTACTAACTGCGAACACGACGTGGACGAATGCCGCAATTATCCTTGCAGCAACATTCACCCGTGCAAAAATACGCACGGAAGTTACGTCTGCGCATGCGCCGATGGATTCACGGGCGTAAAATGTGAACTACCGTTGAGTAAGCTGCTTTTTGTTTTATTTGTTCTTGTTGTGTTTTTTTCTTTCGTTGTTTTATTTTTGTTTTTTTAAATGACAATTTGTCCTCTTCCTCTTATCGACTGACCGTAGTATTTTGTTCACAAATTCAAATTGCTATTTTCTGATGTTGGGCGCACTCCTTTGTATACTCTGTGTAACGTCCTTTAGCTGTGGTCTCGGCCCGCTCCAACCTTTATTTATACACGTACCGCAGTAACTACTTGTGCAAGGGTGGAATAACAGTCATCACGTTATCGCTACGCTGAGTAGTGTTGCGATATCGGTATTTTTAAAATAATATTCTTTCTAGAGTAAGCTTGATGTCATGACATGCAGATAGCTCGGAAAATAATATAGTAACGCCTGGTGATGACGTTGCCCATTTCGTCTCAGAAACCGTTATAGCGACCGTGTCGTCGATATTATAGAGGATATTCCATCGAACATTTTGAATAGCGGGAAATAATACACGAGTGTGTGTCGGCTTCCGCGTAAGCGACGAGTGAGCGTAGCGAACAAGTTGCTTGCACGGACGCCGACGGACACTCGTGTATTATTTACGCTATTCAAAGTGGAAGTGAATGGGATTAACGTCCCAGCAACCGCTAAGGTTCTATAGAGACGGAACCACAGTGTAAAGTCTCTTCCGACAGACCATGAAAGTATTTGTTGATGCCTAAGGATTGGAAGTCAATTTTCTAACCCCTAGACCACAACCCTTCCGCTATTCAAACATATACGATGGAGTATCCTATTTATTGCACTTCCACGGCAGAAATATATATGCACATTTAGTCTATTTTTGTGATCATAATTAATGAATTGTGCGCATGAATAGTTACACAATGAAGTGTTTTCCCGAGTTTTGACGTCATGTTGTGTAACGTCAAACGTAGCTTCATGTAAACGTTTTTGAAATCCAAATTACGCAACTGTCTCAATCACATTAACATTCTAGATTAGTCGAGACCCTCTCGAAGTTTTTAAATAACTTTATTTTGACTAATAAAAATTAAACAATTTGCTTTGTAGCTTGCGGTTTCCAATAAAACACGCACGCAATTACGGGTGTTCTCTTCGATGTGTATTATTTGTATTAGTTGATTGCGGGCTTTCTCCAACAGCGAAACCCGCACAAATAACTCGCAAGAGTGTAATAAATGCAACTATTTCTTGGTCATTCGGGGAACAGTCAAAATTATTGCACTAAAGTACTGAGGGCAATAGTGCATCGGGTCGTCCGCAGCACAGAGGGGCAATCTGTTTTGACTGTTTCCCCGAATAACCATGATATAACTGTTTTATTACTCAACCTGTAATATACTGTATGTGATACAGTGAGCGTGAATTTGGAGTGGGCCGCATCGTAGTGACCGATATTAAATTGCGTTATTACGTAATATTCGACAAAAGATCCTGACGTCACAATATTTGGGGGTGAAAATAGTTTACATACCCGCGCCTTTAAGGCTCGTGTCGTGAAATGGCAAACACAGTTTATTATCCCATCGCGTAGCGAAAACCGAATATTGAGATACAAATTTCGTCCATCAGTCTGTCTCTCCGTCACGTTTTACATTCTCTTATAACTTATTTACCGCATCACCGATTGGCTTACAACCTCATAATCGCATTTAACATTGTCCATATTTACAATCCCCGCCCCACCCACCCATGCACCTCGTATCGAGGGTGAAGGTGAAATGACTGTGGGATTTCCGGTTCAGTTAATTCAACCACCACAGCGATGGGATACATGCCGTTGGTGACTCAGCTGTTTTAAGATCGTCATTATATACATGTATGAGCCAATGCCACAATATTCTCAATTGTCGTTCTACATGTAGGTTGGGCCCTGAACAAGCAGACCAGTTCGACCCCCAGACCAGGCTCCGTGCCGTTGACCACGCCGCCGTCTGTCTGCGCCGACACATCGTACTTCCCGTGCAAGACGAGTTCCGGCTTCGACATGTGCTCCGACGAGAGCATAGCACGTGTACACTGTAGGAAGACATGCAGTTTATGTGGTGTCCAGTTTAATGGCGAGAACTTGGTGGGATAACATACTGAAGGATAACATTCTCAAGTGGAAGATCTATGTTAGTGATAAATATGTACGATACTTTTTTAAAAAATGACTTGATAACATTTTGTACATGTACAGGTGCGTCGGAATAGGTCTGGAAGATCCGGCGACTGCCGGATCAATAATTTTGACATATTTGGAATTCATATGTATATTATATATTAAAAAAACGGAATGTAAACATTTTGTTCTGCATTTATTCTCATTTCTCATCAAAAGTGTATGTTGTTACCACTCACTTGAACCGTCTCGGCGAGACGGTTCAACCTACTGGTAACAACATACACTTTGGGTGGGTAATGGGGGCACCCACGAGATTCGCCGGACCAATCTCATGATGCTTCCGGAGCCCCTGATGTAGATATACATGTATGCCTCTTATGAAATCACGAGTGTATGACTGAGTTGAGATATATAGTATTACCTTTGTTATCACGTCCATTTTGTAATTTAAAATATGTACACTGTCCTTATACATTCATAATGGAAACGCCCATTCAGCTTATTGCGTTTATATCCCAGTACAGTATATTAGCCCCACGTGGCGTCGCGCGACGTTGTTGATTCGTTAAAGTTTGTTTGACGTCATTACTATACACGTCACGCTATTGACCGGCAACGTCGCTATTCCATGAAATGGAACAAAATCACTTAAAACAATAAGATCGCCGTATTTGGTTATTTACATTGTTTAAACTATTAGCACATGTAAATATAAGTAATAAAACCATGGGCTATTGCGTTTACTGTAATCTGTTTAAAGTGCGTGTAATCCTACGCACTTTAAACATACCAAATGTTTTTTGAATTACATCAAACGCAACAGCCCATCGTGTTATCCCTTAAATATCAATTTAGGGTAAATAACACCGGAGTTTGTATATATATACTCCATGAAACGACAAAGAACGTTTCAGATTTATTGCACCAATACAATGATGTTGGCATTCAACTCAGGATGTTTCGTTCAATATGGAATGTTATTATTGTGTCATGTCGGACATTTTGAAACACAAACTGGTGACAATGAGTGAATAGTAGATGTTGAGCTATTGAACAGTATTGTATTGTTTGCATCACCAACGGATGTCCGGCAGTTAAAACATGACATATGGAATATTACCCTCTGTCATGTCGGATATTTTTAAAATTGCTTATGCATTGCATACATGTATACGGGAGAACACCAAATATTGAATACAACTGTATAATACTTTTATGACACCAATAAACATGAAGTATAACAGAAGAAAAACTAGTATTTATATTCCTAGTTTAGACACACTCATGAAACCTGCAGAGTCATACCTAACATATCATTCGTCCCATATAGAGTGGGGTCAGCGTGTAAGTGCACACACGAACGAACACGACAGGTTGGAATCAACCTGTCGTGTTCGTTCGTGTGTGCTCTTACACGCTGACCCCACTGTATATACGAATCGTCCGAGAAACTACATGTACATCTAATGAAGCTATGAGTACAACGTTATGTGATTCATTACAACAAGAAACATACATTTAAGTGTTTTGTTTTTAGTGGATATATGGAATACATGTATTACAGTCATATTTTACAGACATATCAGACTTGTTTACATTCAAAATAGTGGCACTATATGGCTGACTAGTGGATATCGATGCTATGCCGACATGATTATTGAATGTATAACACCAATAAAGAGTAGTCATGTGCTTGGTCAATTACTTCACGACTATGTATGCTGGAAACAAAAATAATGTGATATTGAATTTGATACTCAAATTAGAAAGTGAAAATACGAAATTCAGATTTATTATATTCATCATCGCAAATGTAGGCTCGGACATGTGACACAAAACAAAATGCTCATTGAAACAAAATCCAATTACTCTATCTACCTGTTGTCGTACTGTACGCTACGTTTCTACAGGGTGGTGTCACGGGATTGACAGGACAGCATTCCTTTGGGGTTTAATATAAGACTGGCTGCAACAATTACACCGTTTATTATAGTTATGTGTCACATAAGTCAATACGCACGCTACGGTTACACTATAAGAGTCTCTTTATCACAGATAGTATAGTCCACTCCCACTGTGCTTGCGTCCTACGGCCACCGTCAAAATTACCGTACATATAAAGTCTCAAAGTTGTTACACAAGCGAACATACATACTATGTGTCATTCTCAGTACTGGTGGACATCTGTTACAAATACCCACAAGGGACCATGTACTACTATTAAACGGATATCACAATATCACTGAAATCATGTCACTCGGCACATGCATTGGTGGAAGTGGCCCTCCTCCACCCCCCCCCCCCACACCCACAAGATCAGGACATGTATGGCTATCCGCTGTATCACGCTCGATTACGGATGCAAACCCATGAAGCCATCGCACATCACCCTGACTAAACACCCGTCAACATCCCGTTTCCTAGGTATAACATACAACTAACACGCTGGCATCAAGCATTACGAATGCATGATGTCGGAGTGCTTATTTGCATAACAGATTAAGTGCAATTACCCTATTGGACAGCCTTCTGTACGACGCTTATTTTTCGTGTTACCCCTACCCTCCAGAGTAGAACTTTATGAAATGCACATATCTGTATGTGAAATTCATCGTAGAAACCGAATCCGCGTGTTAAAAACCGCGGCCCAAATCCGTATATTTTTTATATTTCCATGGTAACCGTACATTCTCTGTGGCAAAAGTGCAGACAAAATGTTAACAGTAACTGTTGTTGCAGTGATTACTGTCAATACACGTGTGATAATATGATTGTATTAATAGGATACACGTATATTTCACTCGAGATTATATTTGTTTGTAAATTTCAGAAATTAAACGAAAGATTGTGTTAATAACAACCGATATACACAAATCACCAACAATTTCCGTGGGCAGCATTTTGTACGACGTTTATTTTGCGATTTACCCCATATCCAGAATAGAACTTTAAGAAATGCATATATCTTTATGTAAAATTCATCGTAGAAACCGAATCCGCGTGTTAAAATTGCGTAAACTGCGGCCGCCGAATGCCGCCATTTTGGACATTTCCATGGTAACCGTGAATTATCATGTTGAAAAAATACAGACAAAATGTGAACAGTTGTTGCGTTGATTACCATGATTACTGTTAATAAACTTGTGAAATAATATTTTATTAATAGGATGCACATGTATTTGACTCAGGCTTATATTTATCTGTTAATGTCACAAATTACACACAATCTGGCATAGCCATAGCAACCGTTATTCTAACCAATCAGCAACAATTCGCTAATTAATAGCGCGTTCAAGTCTGTTTTATAACATATTCTTATTTATATAAATACGTATCTACATAAACTACTGATATTTAATATAAGAACGAGTATGCTGTCAGCGGTCAGAACCTTATACTGTTTGCAATGAGCACTTGGTAGTGAGTTACTCCCCCTTTGAATTGAATTGAATTTGTATAATAACACAAGACACATCATCACATATGCATTTATAAATCTGAAACGTGCGCCTACCGTATGTAATGGGGTAACATCATGTTGTGGGGTAACGGGGTAATGGGGTAACATCATGTGCATTGACATTGTGCATGAACTAAAGGGTACCCAACAAGTTCGAAATAACACTAACCATGACTGCTAGTGGGTTCATGAGTTCGTCATCACCAGATATATACTCATTCATGAGGAAATTATAAAATGTGTTATATCATTGTTTTATATCATTGTAAAATGTGTTCTGAAAACAAATGTTTTAATTGTATTAAATCGATTAAAAGTGACAATTAAGAGCTACATGATTGTTCCACCGTGGGCATAACGAAAAAGAAACAATAAGCAAAGTTACATATTGCGCCGGTTGGTAAAGAAACGTGTAATATATATTATATATATATATATATATCTATTTTGTGTATATCCTGGTCATCCATTGGAATCGTGCAATGGTTAGACTGGTAATAACTTGTTGTTCAGGGAAATAAACACCGTCATTTTGGTTGAATTGTGAACGGTGTATGCTATGATCAGAGTCTTCTGGTCGAATTTCCCAGGCCGTAGCACTTCAACATCGTTATCGGCATCATGTTATATGTATGAAATTAACAGATTCACATATTGATAACTTCTGCACTTATTGTTGTTACAAATGAAGATAACTGAACGTTAACATATGTATCAAATAGAAATGACAAGATGCTTCACGGCGGCCGTTTTTAAATGTAAAACGACTGAATTACATGTGTTATTGCTTATTGGGTTTTATTATCACTAACATGTTTACATTTGTGATAGTTATTGGTATCATCATGATCATACTGTGTTGAAATATGGATAATCAGTATGGATCAAAATATTATGTGTCGCCCGTCAGTTACGTTATGTTTCATGGCGGCCATTTTGAAACACAAATAACGAAACTGATCATCCATTTTCTCTGTTGATTATTCATGGTGTTAGTAAATGTTTTTATCTACTGAAATTGTATAAGTACTGAGCTGTAATCAAGTGATAGCAAGTGATATAATGTTGGTTCCGTCATTTGTATGCATGGTGATCATCTTTGAATTGGCGGCCATCTTGGTTTTGGAAAACCTACACGAGACAACTTTTTTTATTTTCCTGCAACATAAAGGTGCCGAAAAAGGCGAACGTTTGCTTTCAACACGAATAGTTGACAGGAAAGTTACATTCTGGTCGACATTATAAATAGTTGTACTTTCTTGTTAATCGAACGGTTACCATGGAGATCAGCAACAAATCTATATTCGGCCGCGGTTTTCGCTATTTTAACACTCAGATTCGAATTTTACTATAAATTTTCTATAAGAATAGACATGTTTCATAAAGTTCTACTCTTTGTTGGGGTAGGTCAAAATGTTCAGCCCAACTCTAAATCAATAAATCAGTGATTTTCCAATGCAGTACAACCTCATTAAATGTTCACCATTGTACATACTGCAGACTCTGTTTGCTCAATTATCACAATTAATACTACTAGTATCTTACATGTATACACTAACCCCGACATAGTACATGTCTAACACCGACAGTTTCATTGTCAATCCCCCTCTGTCACAGAGAAATACAAATGTATATAGCGATATAGGCTGGTAAGAATCATAATTCAGCAATAGTATATATTTAATGAGAATGGGAGATAGGTGCTGTATGATTAGCTTACAAGGTACAACAGGGGCTTGGGGGTAAATGACCAATTTTGATTGAATGGAAATATTTTGTTACTGGTCAAGGATAATCCGTGGTCAGTGAGCTATTTTAGTACTTGTGTGTAGTTCACAAGTGAGTTTAAATATTGTAGAAGAGTGTGTGTTGGATGTTAGTGAGAGATGGTTGTGTGAATAAGCATATCTGGCAGCTTGGTCAGAGAGAGAGAGGGAGAAATACATAAAATCTCATTGGATTAGTTCATGCTGATGGAAGATGATCAGGTATGTTTAATTATTTAGTAAATAGGTGTAATGTTCAGGGGTTAACGCTACTGACGAGTTGTCTGCTCCGCGTAGGAATACACATCGGCACTACTTTGCCGAGGTGTACCGAATGCCGATAGCACAGGTAGTTGGGTGTCTCTTGAAGTCATTTATCATACTGACTGTACTGAGTGCACATCATATCACTGTTTGGTAAGTTCACCTGTGTGCTTGCTGCACTTTAGTGCACTTTGTCCTGTCCCATTACAGAGATTCCTACCTTGCCAAAACTACACGAGTAGCGACCTGCGTGTGTGTTTATCCAGAGTCAACACGCAGACGGTTCGTCAATGAAGACAACTACGTCAAGACTGGCTGGTTGCGAGTCTAAGCCAAACGACAAACCCAAGGTTAGTCGGGAAGTCCACGGTAGAATGGACATGAGGGAAAACATTATATAGGTACTCTGTTTTTGTTTGTTTGTTTATTGGTGTTTAACGGCCTATCAACAGCTAAGGTCATGTAAGGCCGGGCAAACAGGTTCGATCCCGTTTTAACCTGCTGCATTGGGGGGAAAATCCCAAAATCAGAACGGAATATTTACATCGAGATACAACATATTCAGCCCTGAAATTAGAATAACCTGACCTGGTGCCAGGTCCATATCGCACCAAAGTCACTTTTTATAGGTACTCTGTATTGTATGCGCGTGGAATATTGTGCGTCGCATGGAGTTTAGTAGAGAGGTAGATGGGATATCGGGCTCGTTCTTTAATTTCAGCGGATGGACGATCCAGAGGGCATTTGAGTAGTTAGAGCGGGATCGATATATGTAGTCGATAGAGGAGTCGGGAAGGTGGCGGATATTAGAGATAGCGGTCTACGATGCACGCAGTTGCATCGCATCTACAGTTGTATATATATGTATTGAGGTTTCCTAACGTTACGCTTGCGAAGAACGTCAGTATAGGGACGTCAGCGGTGATAGAGATAGACAGCAGTGAACTAAATAGTGGTGACTGCTGGGGTATACCTATACTTCAGTCATTGAAGTACATGTATGTAAGACATTTACTCCAGACGTGGACTTGGACGTATGTTGGACATTTAACGGTGGTGATAGGTGGTGATTGTAGTAAGGGGGTCACTTTGGGTACCAGTTAACGTATATAAAACATTCAAAGGAACTGTGACTTGTGCGTGATTAAATGACATTATTTTGATATATAGTGTTACCATCTGGAAATATCAATTTCAAGGAGCATTACTTGTGACAAGAGTGAAGTGCAAGCAGACTACATTGTAGTCTATTTGTGATATGGATGTATGATATGTATGAATGGTGTGTATGTGTGTGTGTGAATTCTGTATTGTGTAATACATGCTGTAATTAACATACTTGTACATAAATATATCAGGAAGAAAACATTGGCTCAATATCCTAAATCCGATTGAATTCAGACATTGTAGGAAGAATGTGATATATGGTTTCGTAATTCTGTCAGTCCTGTACTTATTTCCCTTCGCAACTCATTCATGAAATATATATAGTCTTCGTCATTCTGTTATATGAAGTCCGTGAAGAATTCTGTTTACAATGGCATAATTCCGATTGCAGTCCACAAACACCGATTGTATGTATCGCATCCGGGCTCTAACACCGACATGTTGTCAATCTCCGACATATTATTGTCAATCTCCGTCATAAGTGTCTTAATAGTCTTTCAATATAACACCGATGAGATTATTGTCAACATTGTACATAATTGAAGTCTAACAATTATTAATGATATCAGTCTAACACCTAGGTACTTTACAAAGTTTAACATGCAGACCCCTTTTTGCAGATGAAGTATATATTACCAACACTGTAAACCCACTGCAGTATGGATAACTTACCCACGGGCCTCTGTAAGCTGTCTCTGGTAACCACATAAGTATCTATTCACTGTTATATCCAGAAATGGTATAATATCCACAAATGCTCAGAAATCACTTTATAAATTGTGTGCATAAGAACTCAAATATATGTCCATCTCTGTCCAACACCTTACAACAAACGTCCACTCACCTACTTATGTTCATCTCCCATGCACATGTCACTCAACTCACCCAATGTCACACACCCCAAACAATACAGTTGATCATTGCCTCCGGCATTGTACTCCACTGGACAAACTTAATAATACAAGGTGTATGGTCACGTGGTACTAACAACAACAACAAGTACTGGAACTTCCATAATCCATCCGATTCAAAGTACGTATTCTTTTATATTGTCCTTATTATACCCCGCAACGAGTTGTGGGGGGTATACTGGGTATACTGCGTCCGTCCGTCACTAAACTTAACATCAGAGAAATATTTTTATAACTTCTATTTCCTTCATCTAAAATGCTTAATATTGCACACATGCATTCCTGTAAGGCTCTACTACCATGTTGTGTCAAATCCACGACCGTCAAACCCCCGCTGATCCCAAGGTCAAGGTCAAATACTTAGTATGTTTACAAAACTTAACATCAGAGAAATATTGTTATAACTTCTGAAATATTTCCTTCATCTAAAATGCTTAATATTTCACACATGCATTCCTGTAAGGGTCTACTACCATGCTGTGCCAAATGCACGACCGTCCAGCCCCCGCTGATCACAAGGTCAAGGTCAAATACTTAGTCTGTTTACAAAACTTAACATCAGAGAAATAAGTTATAACTTCTATTTCCTTCATTGAAAATTCTTAAATAGTTCACTCGTGCATTCCTCTAAGGTTGTATTATCATGCTGTGATATATCTACGATCATCCAACCCCCGCTGATCCCAAGGTCAAGGTCACACATACTTAGTCTCTTTACAAAACTTAACATCAGAGAAATATGTTATAACTTCTATTTCTTTCATCGAACATTCTTAATAATTCATGCATGCATTCCTCTAAGGCTCTACTATCATAATGTGGCAAATCCCTGCTGATATCGAAGTCAAGGACACATACGTAGCCTCTTTGCAAAACTTAACATCAGAGAAATCGGTTATAACTTATATTTCCTTGCTCGGATCTGCTTCACATTTCACACACGTATTGCTCCAATGGACATCTACCACCCTGTGAAAAGTTCACGTTCGTGCCGCCCCCACTAAGTCCAGAGTCAAGGTCACAAGCCCACACACTTTGAAATTATTTTACATAATTAGAGGTACCTGGGCCCACGCGGGGGTATTCCGTAAGCCTCGCTTACTGACCAATCGACTTACGTAACGGATTTTGATAAAATATGGCGCATCAAATGCGTCTTGTTAAACTGCATTTGGTGGTCTCTGTATTTTGGCCCAAACTTCTGTCGTTTTTGCGAAGAAACGGTTTCATTATCGGTGGACACGGAAATAAATTCTTCGCAAAAACAACAGAAGTCTGTGCCGACTCCCTGGACGACCAAATGCAGCTCATGAAGAGGTTTTTGCTGCGCCATATTTCATCAAAATCCGTTGCATATTAAGGAAAATATCAAATAATACTTACTTTGGAGTGGGCGACATTGTTGTTGTTGTAACCACGTGATCATGCACCTTGTAATACCTGCATACCAGATTGACTGTATATAGGGTCTACCATCATATGAAAAGGTGGCTTAATTTACATAACATAAAACCTGGCTTGGTGTATTAAATACAAGTGACCGTGACAGGTGGCACAAAGAAACTTGGACACTTTTTGTAACCTATATATATTTTGGCATACTGTCCGAATCTTAATAAATGTTGGCATACATATTGTGTACTATTTGAATGATACATATTGCTTACTGCTTGTCATGTAATTTGACGTCGTTATGATTATGACGTCACTAGGTCATATTCCGGAATTTCATTGCTGAGAACGTTGTTAAATAGTTGAAAAGCCATTGCACAAACGTTATTTTCATTGACAGAATGAAATAAATGATATACTGAAAAGAGGAAATACATAAATATATGTTACTTACATGTACAATG
The DNA here is from genome assembly GCA_029237695.1 of Conchocele bisecta. Classification (NCBI taxonomy): domain Eukaryota; kingdom Metazoa; phylum Mollusca; class Bivalvia; order Lucinida; family Thyasiridae; genus Conchocele; species Conchocele bisecta. The sequence goes on from CM055266.1 coordinate 1,010,267, forward strand.
ACATTAACAGCAAATAGTACACAGATAAGTGGATATATGTCCCCAGCAAACATCCTACACGGGCATGATTGGGAAATTGAATGCTCAAAGTGACACGGATGTCAGAAATTCGTATTTTAGCAGTATATTATGCCTAATGTAAGTGGTGAATGTATGTCTTTACTTGTATTGTATTACTCAATGACGGATTTAACGTACTAAATGCATTCAGTAGGAAAGTGGTTTAGTACCATTTTAAAGCAGTTGTATAGCGCTACGTACAAATGTTATTTCGATTTCGACCCAGTGCCGTCAAATCGCCATGGCAACGGTTGGCGTGTGGTTTCGATACAGTCAATATAAAATGTATATACAACTGTAATAACCAATATGTATATCAAAATTTGTGAAGATTGAAATAGTATATATGGAGATATAAGAGTTATAAAAAGTGTCCAAGTTTTTTTGGGCCACTTATATAATCCAAGATGGTCCCCATAACTATTGCTTACTTTCACCTACTGTGGTATTGCATGCATTACTTCAATTATAAGTGTTATCATGTATATTACTTGGAATAACTATCTAGTTGCTGTTTAATTGCAATATTTAGTAAAATTATACATACAAATTCAAGAGTGGGTGGTGGATGGGCGAAGGAGACGGCGTAAATTAACGGTAGGGGTTCCTCCTTATAGGAATCACTATTTGCCTGGTTTGGTCCTCCTGTACGTTTTTGTCTTTGGCTCTTTTATTACCTGGGAGTTGAATTGGATTATTGCCCATTATAAAAGTAGTAAGATTATTACTGATCCTACTGCTTTTGGGAGGGGCCAAGTGATTCTGGTGTGGCGAGGACCTGGCATCAGATCAGGATTATTCTGATTTCAGGGTTGAATATATAGTATTGTTATTGTAAATATTCAGTTCTGATTTTGGTATTTCACTCCCCCCCCCCCCCATTTGTACATGTACTTGAAAAATGTGCATGTACTTATACAGGTAATATATGGGATTTAGTACTAAACCCATTGATCCGGTATTAAATGACCTTAGCTGTTGATAGGCCGTTAAATCCCAACAAACAAACAAACAAATTCAAGATGGCTGCCAAATGCTAATATCGTGTTCTTGTCGTAAATTATTATTGGCAGACAGCGTAATTCTAGTTCGGAATTTAATCCAATTATACCTGGATTTACGTTATTGTTTCAATACAGTGTGAAGATACATGGTACAATATATCAATACTTCTCTGATGATTATATCAGGGCTGGTGATAGAGGAAAGGCTACGCGTCATTGAAGTTCCCATAACTGTAACCTATTTCATCAAAATTGCAAAGTATACTTTTCTAGCAAAGTATACTTTGAGGTAGAAATTTTCAATTTAAGGATACATTTATTATTTTTTGTTATACTGAATGTATTACATTATCACAGCCATTTTGGCTGTAATAATGTAATAAATTCAGTATAATAATTCTGCATAGTTTTAATCCTCAAATATTTCGGGAAAAATAAATGATTACTCCCTCAAAGTATACTTTGCTAGATAAGTATACTTTGCAATGCTGGTGAAATCGGCTACCGGTCCTCGTACTGTAAGTGAGACAGTCTGACAGCTCTACTGACGGTTTATAAGCTTACTATTAGACGTGCATGCATTTACACGATTGCATGTTCCTTGTAATGCATAAAATCTGCAACGGACGCCATTATTTATAGAAGCGGCCAGCCACTTTGTGATCGACCCTCATTCGATTAACTTCGGCATTTCAATTGTAAGATCGTTGTTTTTGTTTCATCCATAATCGAAGCTACAGAGTTGACACGTTTATCTTACAAAAGCAATGGCATGAACAGAGGCGTCGGAACCGGGGCAGCAGGGCGGCAGGGGCGGCAGGGGCGGCAGGGGCGGCGACCGCCGCCCCAATATTTTTATTTTTTTGCTGTGAGTTTGGGATCGGGACGTGATCGTGATTTGGGTAAACAAACACCCCATGTAATGTAGTGAGTATCCTGGTAATACAATGTTAATTCGATTATGTAATTTTACCGAGCGCGGGAACAGTGCCATTCCTGACAACTGACTGTAATATGTTGTTTGTTTATTTTGATGTAATACATGTACATACTAAAACAGATTACACACATGCAAAATTATATAGTATAAGTATACTATTGGTATTTGCATTTTGAACACTTCCAAATATGCATAGATGGTGAAACCTCATACAAATCAGACAAACCTTTTTAATAATTGTCATAAAATTACCATTGAATTACCCCTTTTTTCCAGTGCTTCTGCTACAAAAATGTGTATGATATACCTACTAATGTTTTCTCTTAAATGCAGCAGAATGCAGGAAATGCCATCTAGAATGCAAACAAATCCGGGGGGCATGCCCCCGGATCCCCTAGCACTCCCTCGCTCCACTCGGGTTGACTGCCGCCTCCCCAATATTAATTTGCTTCCGACACCTCTGATGAAATGATAGTAAGAGACATTATTGAAAACAATAAAATGAGCTTTCACAGATTAATAACACAGTGTAATAAAAATCATAAGAGATACTAGTGTAATAAATATGCAAATGAGCCCGCTACAGAAAACACATTAGGCAATCAATACAGCTTCAAATTATGACGATGTGCTTAATATGCAGTCAATAGAATGTAACATTTACGTTGATTTTATATGATATTTATACAACGTGTTGACTGATTTCCTGGTTATCCTGACTGATTTTATTAAACGGGTTTACTGATTTCATAAGAAACTCGGCTATGCCGAGTTTCTTATGAAATCAGTAAACCCGTTTAATAAATACCATATTAAATCATCACTCATGTAATACCCCCTGTTTACACTTTATTAGTAAGCCTTCTATCTGAGATATTACAACTTTAAAGTTGCCGTAGTGTTTTTTATCCACCAGATTAATGTTGATGTGTTACTTACATTAATCAGTGAACATTATGGTACACCTACATGTACACTAATAGTGTACATGGCGACGATTGCGTAAATGTGACTGTGGTTGAAAAATGTTGCTTATGGTTTTGTATTCAGCGTAGATCCAGATCAGCATATGCATCTCAGTCTGTACATGATCTGCACTGGTCGCCATTCAGTCCGTGAAACACATGGCCTCGGGGTCGTTTCACTAAACTTCGTACGACTATAATGTTCGTAAGTGCAAATTCAGGATCGTCTGGAACAGCTACAAATAGGTGCACGTATAGTCATCGACAAACATGTACGTGTAAATAGGTGCAGTCATGTACTCGTGTAGGCTTTCCATCCTAGTTTGATTTGTATATTACTGGTATATCGTACCATATATGTTGGGAGTTCAATGTATCATCTATGGATGCAATTATTATGCACAAACTATACAAAAGGAAAACATGAATATATTCACGTTTCCCTTTTGCATATTTTGCGCATATTAATTGCTTAACCGAGCCTGTCTGTTGTTTTAACGACCACATTCCTTATATCCACAGGTGCCAGAACAAACATCAACATATTATATCAAGTTTGTAAGTCGAATACACTTTCACTACTGTCTGTTTCACGAAACCTGTCCAAATTTTACTGCTATATAAATAATGCAAAAACAATATATTCTTCTATAATATTAAATTATAGCAAAATTTAAGAATAAGCCTACTTTTTATTTCGTGAAATTTGGTCCAATATTGATTTTATTTCGAAAAAAAACAATTTCCCCATGTTAAGTCCCCATAGACATATTTACAGAGTGAAGATGTCTATAGGGATTTAACATGGGGAAATTTGTCTAATTTCAGAAATAGTTTACCGATTTTAAAAATGTAACTTTTGTTTTCTTAGTTAGATCATTTTCAAGCTATCTAGCTAAATTTCCAAAATATTTTGTTATTCGACTCGTCCTCCAGGTTCTCCACCTCTTTTTTCCCCATGTTAAATCATCATAGAGAACTCATTTTTCGCAATAAAATCAATATTTAACCAAATTTTACGAAATACGAAGGCTCATCCTTAAATTTTGATAAAATTTAATATTGTTTTTGCATTGTTTATATGGCCGTCACATTTGGGTAGGTTTCGTGAAAGTAGAAACGATACCGACATGGGACGTTTTTCAGTCACCTGTGCTTACATCCCAACTATTTTATCACTTTCTTCGCAGATGCTGCGGCCCGTTTCATTAATCTTCTTACGATAAACATGTTCGAAGTTTTTATTAATTTGCATACATGTGAACACATACATCTCTCAGTGTAAATGTTATTCTAAAATTCTGAAAGTTTGCATTTACGAACTTTTTAATCTTACGAAGTGAAACAGGCCACAGGGGTCTCCCAACGTTTGCCACTTGACTTGCTACATTAGGGGTGGGGGAAACTTGGCTCGATTATTAAATGACCTTGATACCCGGGGCAATAGCAGATTAAATATAATATACAGAACACATGTGTTTTCCTAATTTTATTAGAAAATATTGGCAAATATTTAGAAATCGACGTTATTGCTGATCTCCCGGGGCCTGTTTGACTAAACTTCGTCCGACTAAAATGTTCGTAAGTTCAAATTATGATAGTCTGTAAATTTCACATTAACACAGTTTTCTTGTAAACAATTGATAGGTTTACATTTAATGAGCATAGGCTGCATATGCAGCATATGCTCAATAAATGCAAATCAATCAACTGAAATTCACAGACGATCCTAAATTTTCACTTACGAACATTTTAGTCGTACGAAGTTTAGTGAAACGGGCCAAACCCTAACCCGGGCATCCGATTTCTAACACTGATAGAGCAAACTTGGTATCGGTTGTGTTTTTTTTTAGTCACACCATATGTATCTGGATACTAGAAACACGAAAATTCGTGTCTCTAGTATCAGGCAGCATATGGGGCGCCATCTAATATAATAAAATGAATACATCATCAAGGTGTATGATCACGTGGTACTAACAACAACAACAAGTACCGATTCAAAGTACTTATTCTTGTACAGTGTCCTTATTACGTAACGGATTTTGATGTAATATGGTGCATCAAACTCGTCTTGTTAAGCTGCATTTTGTGGTCTCTTCTCCGACACGGAAATCGATTCTTCGCAAAAACGACATAAGTCTGTGCCAAACTCCCTAGACCATTAAATGCAGCTCATGAAGACGCGTTTGCTGCGCCATATTTCATAAAAATCCGTTGCATATTAAGGAAAATATCAAATAATACTTACTTTAGAGTGGGCGACATTGTTGTTGTTGTAACCACTTGAGCATGCACCTTGATCATGCTGTGTGTAAAGTTTCACCAATCGTCATCAATGCATTCCCACATTTGGGTCTTAGAAGATGCCTCATATAGTCAATACATGTAGGTAGTTGTGTACCGGGTGGACTAACACTTTCAACATTACATACCTCTATAGTGGTGTTTGCAAACAGTGTAGATCCAGATGAGCCGGCTCGTAACGAGCCGTCCCATCAGGATCTGCACTTTTTGCATGTAATTTTCATGTTTTTAGAGAGAAACACCATTTTCAGTGGTTTCACCGTGTAAGTGCATACACGAACGAACACGTCGCCACACGGCACGAATATGATACCAAATTCCACACGATCTGAAATGATTAGCACGCACTATTGAATTGACAAATCAAAAACAACGGTGTATAACGTAGTAGGGTTACATCACCACACGAATGGGGTGTTAGACGACACTAATGTGGTGTCGTGTGAAGCTACATTGCACGTGTATGGTGTTACGCGACATTCATGTGGCTCTGTACGACATTCGTGTGATGTTAAGCGACATTCGTGTGGTTTTACACGACATTAATGTAATCTAATGTGCTGAATGTCCCGTGTGACACGGCACCACTGCATTTGGTCTGTTTAACATAATACATTATTTTTACAAAACCTCCGACCTTTTCCCAGGCAACTCGTACATGTATGTGCTGTTGGTTTCAGAAGTACAATACAGATCCACGATTTACATTTCTTTTACTAAATTCTGTTTAATGACCGCGAATATCCGAGAATCAGTGAATGTATAGTTGAAATGCAAGGGCGGATTCACGTAGGGGAAAACCCGGCGCCCACCACCCCGCCCCACTAAAATTCGGTGAGTAAAGATATTGTTTGTTCTAAATTTCACCAGAACGCAGCAAAATGGGGTGTAGATATCAAAAAATATTCCGGATGGCTTACCGCCGGACCCACCTAGCAGTCTCCCGAGCTCTCGGTTGACGAACAAACGGTGCTAGTTCGAATATATAGTAAACTATTTCAATTAAGAAGTCACGCCCAGTCCCCCCCCCCCTAACCTGAAATTCTAGATCCGCCCCTGAAATGGACATTGTTCCGGTATTTATATTATTAATGCAACCATGGCAACGGCAAAAAATAGACTGAATGCGAGTTGGTATTTGTATGGTAGTGGGGTATCGCCCAAATGAAATATACGTTAAATATACGTTAAATCGAATCGAGGCGTATCCTACTCGCGATAATCTGGTATACTTAAGGTTGCTGTACGCTTCTTGTA
>CM055266.1:1017299-1075602 GCA_029237695.1 Conchocele bisecta
TCAACAAAGGTTGCATGCTTCTCATAGCCTTGCCTGATGAATTTGGTGTACCAATACACTAGTCTGGTAGCCTTTATCTGTCGCTGTTACAGGATAATTGGGACTTATGACCAGTGTCGCTACTGAACAAAATGCATATTCCTGCAGCCTGATAGCGATCTATATTGCTTGTTACATGTAATGTAGAAGGATGGCGGATGTTCATTACAGGTCACATGTAAGTGACTGTGACTGGAGAGATGGGGCTTATGGGTTTTGCTAACAGGGCAAAGCATTATATCCCGCCAACGATCTATATTCCTTATTAGAAGAATGGACATGCATTACTCGAATGGTGAACAGTGAAGATCCTGATCAGACTGTGTTTCTTCCGTCACAACACTGTGTAGCCTCCGGGTGGTCGATACCATGACCTTTCATAGACATGTCTCTGAAGGCCGTGATCTTTAACAACACCATCACGTCTCCACTCACCTACAATGTTATAAAATACGTGCGTACTATCCCTGTGGCTTTGAAGTCGAACATTTCCACTGCATGCTATACATGTGGATGTGACTGGAGAAATGGGGATTATGGAGACCGACCAGTGTATATCCATATCAGCATATACATCCGCACAGTCTAATCAGGATCTGGAACATTCGTCATTCCATCGTAGCACAGTTAAACGTAATAACGCAAGGTAAAACGATAAAACATGGTACGGTACGTTTGTAAGTTTGTAAGTTTTGTGGTTGGAAAATTGTCCGATAGGTGTAATCATTAACTACAAACGTAAAAGCTTCATACAACATAAACACTTTTCAGATACAAACAACAACGGCAGCAGTGGCTACTTAGATAATGCAGGTAATGACCAAACTAAAATTTGGTAAAAGGTAATTTTGTCCAAAATTCAAAACATGTGTTTTGCTATAATATCTATTTAGCAATTTTCTTTTTTCTGTGGTGGGTGGGGTGCGTGGGTAGCGGGGGGGGGGGGGGGGTGGGGGGGGGGGGGGGGTGCTTGGTTCCTTGTAACACACAGTATTCTGGGATGTGACAATGCATCTAATGATCGTATAATACAGTACATGACTGTACAAAACGAACTGTAAAAAACGCACCGTTATGTATGTATGAAAGCTACTGTCAAGCACGCATATAATGATATAAAACACAAACCACCGTCCTTGTTGTGATCAGTGTAGATCAAGATCAGACTGCGCATTGGCGCAGTCTGATCATGATCTACACTGTTCACCAATGTAATCCGTAAAATACTGATTATCGTGCCTACATGTATACTATTATATTCGGTTTAGAAGTCACAAGCATACGGAAACATCGAGTCTGAGTGACACAAACAGAGCTTACCGCTGGTAGGAGAAGTAGCAACACCAGAACCTGCCATATACCCGTCCTGTGTATCGTCGTCAAGCGCATCTCCAGTGTAGACTTAGATGTCACGGCCTTGTGTTAAACCGTTTGAATTTCCTTACTGGAAGTTGTCTACATCTTACTATGTTGACATAGCTTTCACAATCTTTTGAAACATGACGGGAAATGGTATCTTACCTTTAACGCAGATGCATTATATTAATATGCCATTTTCGTAGCTTTACATTTGTTTTAGGTCTATACGTGCGCGTCATGTAGAGTATATTGTCAAGTATGTATTCATGTAGGTAACTGGTTTAGAATCGGTGATCTATTTATACTGGTACAATTACGGAGGCCATAGCTGTTTGTTTTACATGATTTGATAAGAGTGTGGTACATGTTTTATGTGGACAAGATACGACGGCAGATAGTAGATAATACATAATATATATTAATAGAACTGAACATATTAATTGGGACGGAGTTCAGTTGAACATCGTAGCAGGTATGCATCAGATTCTTGAGGAAACGTATTGCGAACGATACGGGGGTAATTGAAGCGTTACGTGTATATGGTGCTAATGGACAAAATGTCCCTAGTATAAACATTGGCGATACAATTGACAAAAAAAACGCTCGAGTTCTCACTGAAGTAGCATAGACACCACTTTGGTGCCAATTAATCAAGATGTATGTCGGTTTGTGGGAAGCAAAATGTTTATTCCCAAATATAGAAGTGGGTCTACACTGGCGAATATAATAATTGGTCAGCCATGCGAGTATATGCATGGGGGTTGCCATTATCCACATACCGCCTCCCCTTCTGCGATATATTGTGTAAATATGAGGGAAAGATCAGAGACACAGACAATGTTCCTATTATTACAGTGGTCAACGGCATATCCAAGTAACACATACATGTCTCTGGACAAACTGTAATGCCTTTAACTATGACCTATATTACAAAAATATTGCGGAGTCACCCACTTGTATATGTGGACAAGTTGAAGATGCCACTCACTACTTCTTATCCTGTCCACGATATACACTACATAGAAACAAACTAATACACGATATACAAGTTTACTGTCAACCTACTGTCCATCATATACTCTATGGTAACTTACAATTTGACAATTTTACTAACGAAACAATATTTACATCCGCAAGAATGTACATAGAGAACACAAGTCGGTTTTAAAATCATGATATCTGCTAGTGTACACCGTAACGACAACCGTGCATGAATGTGAGCGTGTGGCGGCTTGGTGTGCGAACATATTTTATAAATAAATATGTATATACTTTAGTATACTATATGTGTGTATAACATGTATATGTATGGCGTAATATATATATATATGTATATTTACATGTATGTATGTCGTTTTGTTCTGGTATTAATAACTTATTATACCCCCCGCAACGAAGTTGTGGGGGGGGGGGGTGTATACTGGAGTCAGCTTGTCCTCCGTCCGTCCGTCCGTCCGTCCGTCCGTCCGTCCGTCCGTCCGTTCGTTCGTCCGTCCGTCCGTCCGTCCGTCCGTGTTTCCGTGTTTCCGTCCGTCACAAAACTTAACAATTGTAAATTTACTTTTAACTTCTCTTTCCCTATGCGGAAATCTTTCATATTTTACCCGCCCCTTCTCTGACACTCATACATCATTCTGCAACAAACCTACGACCCCCATTTATGCCAGGGCTCAAGGTCACGGACTTATAAACTTAGAAAAAAACTAAAACTTAACAAATGTAAATTTCCTTATAACTTCTCTTTCCCTTTGCGGAATGCAGTGATATTTTACCCGGCCCTTCTCTGACACTCATACATCATTCTGCAACAAACCTACGACCCCCATTTATGCCAGGGGTCAAGGTCACGGACTTAGAAACTTAGAAAAAAACGAAAACTTAACAATTGTAAATTTCCTTTTAACTTCTCTTTCCCTTTGCGGAAATCTTTCATATTTTACCCACCCCTTCTCTGACACTCATACATCATTCTGCAACAAACCTACGACCCCCATTTATGCCAGGGCTCAAGGTCACGGACTTATAAACTTAGAAAAAACTAAAACTTAACAAATGTAAATTTCCTTATAACTTCTCTTTCCCTTTGCGGAATGCAGTGATATTTTACCCGGCCCTTCTCTGACACTCATACATCATTCTGCAACAAACCTACGACCCCCATTTATGCCAGGGGTCAAGGTCACGGACTTAGAATGTCTAGTTTGCTTTTTTCAACTGGAACCACCATCGCACTCTCCATATGTGCTGACATAGTCTTTTATCTGGACTTCATTCTAGGTCAGGGCTGACAATTTTATGCTAATAGCAGTATTAATAATGTTTGTTTTGTCCTGGTTTCGACAGCCTATGATAGTATGTCACATGTTAGAGAGAGGATTTATATAAGCTTGGTTTCAATCCAATCCCATTTGTATAATTCTGTATATACTACTATTGATGCCTTACTTGTAAATTACATACAAATAAAATATGTTTAAACTATGAAGGAAAGGCTTTAAGGAATATTCTATTTCATAAAAACAAAACCTTGTGGTGATAAAACAAAAAAACATGTCGATCTAATAAATGAAATGCCCGAGTTAATTGAATGGTGATTGAACACAAAGTTTCTGACCGCTTCGAAAATAATGGAGCAATCCTTTCTATGTATACACTTCAAATCGAAAGCTTAAACACACTCACAATATGAGGACTCGTCGCTTTGTAAGTATCTGACTAGTACTCCCCTTTTATGGGATATGAACTTCAATCACGTGTAACATTTCCTCTATCACCAGCCCTGATATAAGCATCGGAGCAGCATGGTATATATATTATACCATGTCTCTTCACACTGTATTTTTAAGAAAAAATAACATACATTCTGGTATAATTGGATGAAGTTCCGAAATAGAATTACACTAGAACACATTAATTTTTTAACATTCGGCAGCAATCTAATTGGAGTAATGAATGTATTGCTACAGTAGGCGAAAGTAAAACGTGGGGACCATCTTGTATTTATAGAAACGTAGCGTACAGTACGACACCAGGTAGATGGGATAATTGAATTGTTTTCAATTAGCATTTATTTTATGCCACAGGTCCGAGTCTTCCACTTGCGATGCTGAATATAATGAATCTGAAAGTCGTGTTTTCACTTTCTAATTTGCGTATGAAAATGGCCGCCATGTCAATATCTCATTATTTTTGTTTCCAGCATACATAGTCATGAAGTAATTAACCAAACACATGAATACTCTTTATTGGTATTATACATTCAATAAGCATGTCGGCATAGAATCAATATCCACTATTCAGCCATATATAGCCACTAATTTGTATTTACACAATTCCGATATGTCAGATTGTAATACATGTATTCCATATATCCACTAAAGTGGACGTAAAATCACGGATTAAATTAAAAACAAACACCTCAATGTATGTTTCTTGTTGTAATGAATCACAGAACGTTGTACACATAGCTTCATTAGATATACTGTTTGTTCCAAGTTTTGCTGCCGACGAACTTTTGGCTATTAAACACATTAAATCTAAAAAATATTTAAAAGTAAGTACTGTTTTATCAATAACAAAAAAGTCATCCTCCCCAAAAGAAATTATTTGATGAAATTCCATCAAATATTGATTTTATTGCGAAAGAACGATTGTCCTATGGGAATTTAACATGGGGGCAAAAAATAGACTTTTTTAAAATATTTTTTTTATTTGTGGACCGATTTTCAAAATCTATCTTTTGTTTTTTCAGTTACATCATTTTCAAGCTATCCCGCCAGGTTTGGGAGTCAATTTCCAAAACTTTTCGTTTTTTGCTCCTGAAGGAGCAAAAAAACGAAAAGCTTTGGAAATTGATTCCCCATAGGAATATCGTTTTTTCGCAATAAAATAAATATTTGATGGAATTTCATGAAATAATTTTATTGGAGAGGGTGACTTTTTTTTATTGATGAAAAAGTACTTACTTTTAAATATTTTTTAGATTTAATGTGTTTAATGGCCAAATGTTCGTCGGCAGCAAAACGTGAAACAGACAGTACTAGTTTCTCGGACGATTCATATTGTAAGTTATTGTGATTCTACACATGCTATATGGTGTAATATTGCCGGTCTGAAGGTATGTTCACCTTCAGACGGGCAATATTACACCATATAGATTGTGTAGAATCACAATAACGTATTTGTCATACCGCAGATCATTTATTTGGCCGTATAAACATATCTCTTCTTTTGATCTTTGCGTTTTTTCAGGAAGAAAAATAATCCGAGATTCGATTTTCTACCGTCAGTCTTAAAATAAAGACGTAAATGAACATTTCCTTTTTTTATTAAACGAAAACAAACTAAATATGGAGCAAGAAAACCATCGAAAACGACTTTATGACAGTTTTTTTTATCGTGTAATTAAATAAAATAAACAATAAAGACTGGTTTTGAGTGTACAATTTGTTACTGTTATTGATCAATTCGGGGTTTTATTGTATTTAATGAGGAATACAATTCGCAATCGCTAGACGCTTTCAAAATGTGTCTTCATTGGACGTGAGGCGCCGGAGGGGAATCGCAATTTCTATATGTCCGACGGCCTTGGCAGGTCTATATATATATGACCAGGCAAGCTAGCCAATCAAAAGCCGAGCAACTTATCTGCGGTATGACAAATATATATATTGGGATGGAGGATACGTTAGGTATGATTCTGTAACTTGTGTGTCTAAACAAGGAATATAAATACTAGTTTTTCTTCTGTAATACTGCACGTTTATTGGTGTCATACAAGTGATATGCAGTTGTACATACAGTTTCAATAGTTGTTCTTCTCCCGTATACATCTAAGCATGAATAAGCCATTTTACATTTCAAAATATCCGACATGACAGAGGGTAATATTCCGTATGTCCGTCAAGGCCGACGTAAAATCATGTTTTAACTACCGGACATCCGTTGTTGATGCAAACAATAAAATACTGTTCAATAGCGTCAACATCTATTATCCACTCATTGTCACCAGTTTGTGTTTCAAACAACATTTGGTCTGTTTAAAGTGCAGAAGATTACACGTAAATTAAACATATTACAGTAAACGCAACAGCCCATGGTTTTATTACTCATATTTACTTGCATGTGCTGATAGTTTAAAAAAAATACGCCGTCAAAATTACAATCTTATTGTTTTCAAGGGTTGAAGTGACGGACCATGATCTATAAATACATTAAATATACAAAAAAGCGTCAATAAGCAAATCAAAACTAAGCTAAAACAATTCTCTACTCCCTTCTATACACATTAATACACAGTAATGTGTTATAAGATGGAGTAAAAAAATGTTAGCTTATTTTTTTCTCTCATTTATTGGTGATTTTCGGTATTGTTAATATATGTATATACCTTGGTTCGTTACTTCAACATGTGAGTGTTTTATGTGATTTTGTTTCATTTCATGTTCTTTATAGGAATTAAGTAAGTGTATAATAATTGTGTCACTATTCCACCAGTTATAAAAATTACCCGCTATACAGATATAATCATTTAATAATATTTATTTTACTGATAGCGACTCGTGGTGGTATCAGGCTATTTTCATATGCGATTGAGACATGATCGTTTTTAATTATTTATACCAAAAAAATGAGTCACCTGAGAAAAATAATATTTTCGATTGATTATAAAATATTATCATTGCACATCAAAAAATAAATGCAGAACATAAATAGTAATGTCCGTTAACATTTTAAGGAAACACGATTATCGTCCCTGATATCAGTGTGTGTCTGATATAAAATGTATAATAATGCCAATCAGTACGTGGGCAGACTGACGTGGGGTATTGGTGAATTAATGTTTATTTTGTCAGAAAATGTCATATCTACAGAATGCATAAAACTATCTGCCTCCCTATAGTGTAACTACTGAGTGGGCATGTACCTTTAACGAATCAACCGTCGCGCGACGCCACGTGTGACTAATGTACTGTACTGGGATATAAACGAAACTCGTTGAATGGGCGTTTCCATTATGAATGTATAAGGACAGTGTACATATTTTAAATTACAAAATGGACGTCATAACAAACGTAATACTATATATCTCAACTCAATCATACACTCGTGATTTTATAAGAGGCATATATCTACATCAGGGGCTCCGGAAGCATCATAAGATTGGTCCGGCGAATCTCGTGGGTGCCCCCATTACCAACCCAAAGTGTATGTTGTTACCACTCAGTTGAACCGTCTCGCCGAGACGGTTCAACTGAGTGGTAACAACATACACTTTTGATGAGAAATGAGAATAAATGCAGAAAAAAATAATTACATTGCGTTTTTTTTTTATATATATATATATATATGATTTCCAAATATGTCAAAATTATTGATCCGACAGTCGCCGGATCTGCCGGACCTATTCCGACGCCTCTGTACATGTAAAAATGTTTATCAAGTCAATTTTTTTTAAAAATTATCGTATATTTGTATCACTAGCATAGATCCTCCACTTGAGAATGTTATCCTTCAGTATGTTATCCCACCAAGTTCTCGCCATTAAACTGGACACCACATAAACTGCATGTCTTCCTGCAGTGTACACGTGCTATGCTCTGGTCGGAGCACATTTTGAAGCCGGAATTTGTCTTGCACGGGAAGTACGGCGTGTCGGCGCAAACAGATGGCGGCGTGGTCGACGGCACGGCGCCTGTACCGGGTCTCGAACTGGTCTGCTTGTTCAGGGCCCAACCTAGAACGCAAATGGTGAATATTGTGGCATTAGCTCATACGTGTATATAATGACGATCTTAAAACAACTACGCCACCAACGGCATGTTTCCCATCGCTGTGGTGGTTGAATTAACTGAACCTGAAATATAAAGTGTACTGAACCGGAAATTTCACAGACATTTCACATTGACACTTGGTACGACAGACAGACAGACAAACAGACAGACAGACAGACGAATTTTGCATCTCAATATTCGGTTTTCGCTACGCGATGGGATAATAAACTGTGTTTGCCATTTCGCGATATGAGCCTTAAAGGCGCGGGTATGTACACATTAAAACTATTTTCACCCCAAATATTGTGACGTACTGATTTTTTGTCGCAGATTACGTAATAACGCAATTTAATATCGGTCACTACGATGCGCCCCACTCCAAATTCACGCTCACTGTATCACATACAGTATATTACAGGTTGAGTAATAAAACAATTATGTCATGGTCATTCGGGGGAACAGTCAAAACAGATTGCCCCTCTGTGCTGCGGACGACCCGATGCACTATTGCACTCAGCACCTTGGGGCAATAATTTTGACTGTTCCAAGAATAAACAAGAAATAGTTGCATTTATTACACTCTTGCGAGTTATTTGCAATGGTTTCGCTGTTTGAGAAAGCCCGTAATCAACTCATTTAATACAAATAATACACATCGAAGAGAACACTCGTAATTGCGTGCGTGTTTTCTAGGAAACCACAAGCTACAAAGCAAACGTTACCCAAAGTTTACAAAGGAGTGTGTTCAACAGCAGAAGATAGCAATTTGAATTTGTGAACACTACGGTCTGTCAAGAGTAAGAGGACAATTTGTTATTTAAATAAACAAAAATAAAACAACGAAAGGAAAAAAACACAACAAGAACAAATAAAACAAAGAACAACTTACTCAACGGTAGTTCACAGTTTACGCCCGTGAATCCATCGGTGCATGCGCATACGTAACTTCCGTGCGTATTTCTGCACGGGTGAATATTGCTGCAAGGATAATGGCGGCATTCGTCCACGTCGTGTTCGCAGTTAGTACCGGTAAAGCCAGGAAGACAGACACACGTGTAGGTGCCCGGTAGATCCAGACAAGAGGCGCCATTACTACAGGGCTGCGAATGGCACATACCTGGAGGAAGTCATGCACCCAATGAGGTCGTAAAGTGGCCATTGGATAAGCAAAAGTAAACAATATTCCGGTGAAATAAGGCCGATGAGCTTAGTAGACACCAGCAACAGTTTGTCGGCAGCACCTACTCAACTTGTGTACATATATCCATGCGTAACATGTTTAAGGTAGTTTAACTCCATTTTCATGTACATTTGGAAGATACTAAAAAAGTATTCGAACATTTAGGTAACGTGGTGTAAACAGTATTGGAGCCGGTGAAACATGCAAAAAAAACAACATGGTGTCATATGCGATTGTATGTTTTTTTTCTTAGTAGTAAATTAACCTATGTTTTATTAATATTAATGTTTTATTTAGCTTAGATCCAGTGCGTACAAGTTTGTGGAAAAATAGGGACTGAAACATGCATTAAAGTAGTAGAAAATGAGGTGTTAATGGTGTATTCGATTTAACTATATAGTAAACTTATTTAATGGTTTCTAACCTGTATCAGTCTCGCAGTATCGGCCGGTGTAACCACTTCGACAGTCGCAGGCCAACACACCGTGAGTGATATGTAATGTACCCTGGTTCTGACACTTTACAGTTCCAGCGATGACTCCCAAATCCAGCTCACAACGCTTGCCAACGATATTCTCCGGACAGATACAGGTATAAGACCCATACGTGTTGATGCATGTTCCCGAGTTGTCGCATGGACTATGCTCACATTCGTTCACGTCATGGTCGCAGAACGGTCCGTGAAAGCCCTGGTCACACGAGCAGATCATAGAGCCTGGGATATTGATGCAGTCGCCGTGGTTGCTGCACGGAGAGGAGAGACATTCATCGATGTCATGCTGACACTGGAGTCCAGAGTATCCGTCCTCACACAGACAGCGGTAGGAGCCGACGGTGTTGACACAGCGGGAGTCGTGGTGGCACGGGTAGGTCAGACATTCATTTACATCATCGCCGCACGTCGGCCCCATGTAACCACTCTTACAACTGCAGCGGTACGATCCAGGGGAATTGAGACACACACCGCCGTGGAGACATGGGGCTCCAGCTCGACATTCATTGACGTCAAACTGGCACTCCTTTCCTGAATATCCGGTGCCGCTACAGTTACAGATATAGGATCCCACCGCGTTTACACATTTCCCGTGTTTACAGGGTTTCGATGCACAATTATCTACAAATGAATCACAATTCTGTCCCGTATACCCAGTGCCACTACAGTTACATATAAAGGATCCCACCGCGTTTACACACTTCCCGTGTTTACAGGGATTTGATTCACAATTATCTACAATTGTATCACAATTCCGTCCCGTATACCCAGTGCCACTACAGTTACAGCCATAGGATCCCACCGCGTTTACACATTTCCCGTGGTTACAGGGATTTGATGCACAATTATCTACGATTGTATCACAATTCTGTCCCGTATACCCAGTGCCACTACAGTTACATATATAGGATCCCACCGCGTTTACACACAATACCCCTTGGTGGCACGGACTAGAGACACAGTTGTTTATTACAGTTTGACAATCATGTCCTGTGTAGCCATGGCTACAGTGACAACGATACGAGCCGACAGTATTCTGACATATCCTATGTCGACACAGATTATGGGCCGTACATTCATTCACGTCCTTGTCACAGTTATGTCCCGTATATCCCGTGTTGGTACAGTTACACGTATACGACCCCACCGTGTTGGTACAATGGCTGCCGTGTTGACATACATTACCCGTGCTGCACTCGTTAATATCACCACAATGGGAACCGCCGTAACCCGCCGTACAATTACAGCGGTATGACCCGGGTGTATTTATACATTTTCCCCGACCGCCGGCCTCCCCACAGACCCGCCCGTGGGTCAAGGCGCATTCATCCCTGTCGATACAGTTGGGCGGAATACGTCCTGGATAGCATCTACAATGGTAGGATTCCGCAGTGTTCGTACAGTATCCACCGCCGTGACACGGATCTGGTCCCACAATACATTCATTGACGTCCTTGCTACAGCTGTCTCCGTCATATCCGGCCGCGCATGTGCAGTTGTAACCTCCTCTGTAGTTAGTACACATGCCATGGACGCAGTTCCTTGCCGCGACATCGTGAGCACATTCGTCAACATCCTGGTCACATCGTGTCCCGGCATATTCCTTGGGGCATGCGCATTTCGGGATTCCGGCAGTGATGGAGCAGTTACCTTTATTGTGGCAGTAGTTGTTGTAGAGATCGATACGTTCACATTGACGACCAGTCTTTCCAGCCGGACATGAACATGAATACCCTGCAGGCAAAAACTTGCAGGTCCCTCCATTGAGACATGTACAGACAATCGCACAATGGTCGCCGCCAACACCGACGGGGCAGTGGCAGACCTGTATACCGCGGACCGACGTACACGTGCCGTTGTTGTGGCACGGCTGTGACGGACATCCAGGACCCGGAGCTGGACTCGAACCTAGAAGGTACAGAAACTATTTTGTCACAGGGTTGACGGTATATACGGATCGTGTAAGAAATGTGATCCAGAGCTCCAGATGAGCTGCGTCTTGGCGCATTTTCCGCACTTATTCTAGCAGAATACGCATAGATTATCAAAAGTGAGAGTACAAAATACTCACAGCAATGTGAAAATCCGCATTGATTTTCAAATTGAGTAATGAAAATATTTTTGTGCAGGTGAAATAAGTGAACTTTTTAATTTGTTTTATTTTTTATCATGTGTTCCCTATTTAATATGGAAGAAAATCAATAATACATTTGTAAAAGTAAAATACGCATTGAATTTGAAATCCGGGGGTATAATACTCTTTAGATACAAACCTTATCTGGAGCTCTGGTGGATTCAATATTTCCACAAATGACGGACATGGCATTGGCAGTTGATACACTTAGACCCTGAATATCCAACACATGCGGCATTATATTTCCGTAAAGTTTTATAGTCACTGAAATTCCATCTGCACATTCTGGAAGTCGTACGAATTATTGATGTTACATGTGACCGTGACTGGAGAAATTTGGCTTATGGGGTTTCTGACACGTGTAACTCCTGATCAAATAACACACATATGAAGCCTGATAGCGATCTATATACATTTTTATTGCATTTAGGGTGTATCCATCTTTGAATGGCGAACCGTGCATATTCTGATCAGACTGTGCGGATGCACAGACTGATCTGGATATACACTGGTCGCATAGTCCATAAGCGCCACTTTTCAAGTCAAAGCCACTTATATAACCCGTGGCCATGCCACAAAGTAGTCGACGTGCAACCGCAAGTGGCGGCGTAGCCTGTGCGATCTGGGTACACAGAGGACGTAACATCATCGTTTAGTGCCCAGATAAATGTATTTGGCAATTGGAAGCCTTGAAATGTCTCTACAGAATGTTCGGATTAACTACTGAGGTAATGCTGCTAAATTTGTTAAACCATTAGGTAAACCATGTCAGACTCCTGGTGCTAACCGCTTGAACATTGTTATCATTAAAGGGAAGGAACCGCAGTGATATTGATGAAACGTAAGATATACCTCACAACTTATGGGCGCCGCCATTACGCAACAGCAAAGCAATATACCACGTGATTCCTCACCATGCATTACGTCCTAAAGGAATAGCAATGTCCTGATTGGGTGATATGAATTGTGGTGACATTGCCTGGGTCAGTATGCATGCACAAGCAGGTCATGGTGTGCCAAAGGTTAAACGACAACCATGGTATAATCTTTATCAAACGTGATATTAAGGCGACAATAACAATCCAACTGTAAAATCCTCCTGCTGTACATACAGGCTGTGATAGGTTGACTTAGTCATACATACGTCATGACCATCATTGCACGGTGACTGGCAGTCATGACACTCTATGACGCATTTTCCCAAAACCCGATAATGAGGCAACTTCTGACAACATCAATTTGGCAGTAATTTATTCCCAAACTGGTTACTTACTTAGCTCCGACCATAGGTATTGTTCGGCCATTTGTGGTTGCTTCTGTGATTGATTGGGAATTCTGTGTTTTTCTGTTTATTGATCGGGTGACACAACTTTTCTATATTGACATCCTTCTGATTAGTTACTTCTTTGCCTGTCCTCATTTACATAGCGCCCACTTCTCGGATTCCGTACTATTTACGTTTCCAGTTGTTTCTGTGCAGCTGCTTTCATGTTACTCCTGGTAGATTTACTGTGCTTGCTTTTGATTAAGAAATAGATTTAATATTCGTGTCTAAGTATATAAATACATTTTTTGTCTGGGAAAAAATCTGTTGGTAATGGTAAATTGTGTATGTGTGAGGTGGGGATGGGGGTGGGTGATTGACTTACTGATGGATGCACTGGTCTTCACTGTCGTCGTCGGCGTGTATATATAGGCCTTGTATTGGAGGTCCAGTCTATAATAATACACGTAATAGAACGAAGAGATTAGGCAATCCAGCAGTTACCATGCGTTAATGCTACACATAAAACAGGCAAGCAAACAGTGGTAACCATAGAATCTTCACCGTGCAATATGTCTACGTTGGACTAGCGGTGAACGGTCCGAAAACAACATAAATGTACTCGAAATAGAAAATGCATACAATGAATGCAACACATTCGTCATAAAACAATCAATAAAGCCCCTAATCAACAAAGGTTTCATGCTTCTCATAGCCTTGCCTGATGAATTTGGTGTACCAATACACTAGTCTGGTATCCTTTATCTGTCGCTGTTACAGGACCATTGTTGCTACTGAACAAAATGCATATTCCTGCAGCCTGATAGCGATCTATATTGATTGTTACATGTAGAAGGATGGCGGGTGTTCATTACAGGTCACATGTAAGTGACTGTGACTGGAGAGATGGGGCTTATGGGGTTTGCTAACAGTGCAAAGCATTATATCCCGCCAACGATATATATTCCTTATTAGAAGAATGGACATTCATTACTCGAATGGTTAACAGTGAAGATCCTGATCAGACTGTGCGGACAAACAATGGTCTCAAAACCCATACACCCCATTTCTTTAGTCACAGCCACATATATGTCATATTACCTGGACCGAACGTCATCGTGAAAAAAGTTATTCCATATGGCCGCGCCTTCCGACGTCTCCATGGCCATAAACCCGGTCTCCACCAACAATGGTTGCCACTGGTAGTCGAATAGGACCAAATTGTGCCCGTGTTGCTCGTCCGTCACCGTGATACGGAACTCGTAGGCCCACTGTTGTAATGGTTGTGTGCAGAAGAAAATATAAACGGAATGACGGGATTATGCCAATTTAAACTAAATAAAAGAATACAAAATTATGTACCGTTGGCATGCATGCTAAGTAAATTCAGATATGCGCAGAAAGTGATAGAACATATTAGGAAAACATATTTAATTGTAGATTTAAATCGTTTGTCTAACTCAGTTGAACATATGCGTCGCCTTAAAATAGTCGGGCTTTGGTAAAAACAATGTTTATACTATATAAAGATAAGTAGTGCCGTGAACGCTAACTGTTGTGCAGTCGATGGTTGCTAATTCAGATATTGATGCTGACACAACTAGTGCCTGGAAAGGAAACCTATTTATACATGCATAGATGGTATAATATTGTAACGTCCCTGCGCTATTACGGTTAAATATTAACTACGACCCTGTCAAGCGGGAATTTATGGTAGCGGGCCTCGTTTGATAGTGTAGCTCCAGACACGAACACATACGAACTATCTACGTTAACTTACTTGGCCGGGAATAGACAACAGTGGTCAGTGTAGCGGTGCTCAGTACATATATTATTGGGTTAAACACATGTCATGTAGCACTGCATCACAGAACAATTGAACAATTTAACAGGATGATCAAATGATGATAACAATTATGGATTGGTGGTTATGACTAGAATGATACATATATATACATGACAGGCAATAGTGCAATTATTATTGGCGCTCTGTGATGAACACTATTAATGTCAAACTGACAACACGCAGTTTGTCCCCTGCTTAAAACTCCTTTAACAACTTATCAGCGTTTCTGAATTGCCAATGGTATAGAAACATGAAATGGAACTTTACAAATCTCACGAACGCGAGTCCATCGATTAGTCACGAGATAGCATGTTCCTACATGGGAAGATCAGATCATGAGTCGTGATAGAATGGCCACTTTACTCGGGATTTAAGACGCGAGCCGGGACCTACTGTAAATGGGCAGGTCCAGATCACCTAAGGGTGGGGTGGGGATGTAGGGATATACCACACAGGTTATTTGCCACACAGGCTAGTTACCACACAGGTTATTTGCCACACAGGCTAGTTACCACATAGGTTAGATGCCACACAGGCTAGGTACCACACAGGTTATTTGCCACACAGGCTAATTACCACACAGGTTAGATGCCACACAGGCTAGGTACCACACAGGTTAGGTGCCACACAGGTTAGTTACCACACAGGTTAGATGCCACACAGGCTAGGTACCACACAGGTTAGGTGCCACACAGGCTAGGTACCACACAGGTTAGGTGCCACACAGGCTAGTTACCACACAGGTTAGATGCCACACAGGCTAGGTACCACACAGGTTAGGTGCCACACAGGCTATGTACCACACAGGTTAGGTGCCACACAGGCTAGGTACCACACAGGTTAGATGCCACACAGGCTAGGTACCACACAGGTTAGGTGCCACACAGGCTAGTTACCACACAGGTTAGATGCCACACAGACTAGGTGCCACACAGGCTAGATGCCACACAGGCTAGGTGGTGGGAAAGGGACTCAACCGAGATTCAGTCAATCACGACTAGAGACAATCTGACCACTGGGATTATGTGGGCTTATGCATTGGGAGACTATTAGAATTAACGCTTACTCTGACGCGGCGCGACTTGCACTGACATATACACAACGACCGTTGACATTTACGCTTGAGTGGGACCTATGCAACTGAAGTGGGTGGGGTAATTAAATGAGCGGTTTCAGATTATTTGCATGATTGCAGTGCATCCAGCTAATAATAATTAGCAGCAAGGTAGAGACACTAGTCAAGCAAGCAAAGGTGTGTGATATTGCACCAAGGATGGGATCCAAGGAGCAAGTGTGAATTCCTGAAACCTTTTTTCGTCCAGATTCGTCCTCAGTAGCCAATTAGATAGCTGGATTCATTGACAGCTCGTCCGGTCCTAAACGACCAAATGTTATATAAGGGAGCGCGCACCGCGAAATTCTGACTTCTGTTCCGAGAACAAAACCCGCTGATTCGACTGCTAAAAAAGGTTTCAGGAATTCAAGATGGCGGGCTTGTGCAAATCACTGTGAAACGTTGCGAAAACAGTGCAACTTGTAACTGACTGCGATGGAACAGCAATATAAGAATATGATCAGGATAACATATGAATTTGGGTGAAAGGTTCTGCAGGCGTAAGAAACGCTAGTAAGTTATATTGAGTGAATACCGGCTGTAAACTGTTGCGGAATATTTCGGACCCCAGTCACTTCGGACCAGGGGCTGGGTCGCTTCAATATTATAATTTCACATCACTACAAATCGCTGTGTTACTAATAATGTTTCCTTTTGCAGTAATAGCGTGTTGTCCAAGTATAGCCCGTGTTTGTTACAGTATTTTCTATTTTTTAGTAGAAGAAACCACAAAGTCTTGGAACTGTACTCACATAATGGTGCATGAAGCTAGCATTGGTCGTCACTGTCCTTTACACCAACGTTCACATATTTTAAAAACATATTTGGGATACATTTAACTATGGTCTCGTTTAACTTGTGTGCATGTATTGAGAATACAGTTCCTCACCGTCATAGTTTTAATATTTGAAATGTAATACTAAAATATTCCACATACATTATCCTTAAAGCCGCTGGTGACTAGTTATTTACATGTCGTCATTTCGTTCCTTCCTGGTGTAACAACGAACATCAAGAACCGAAATTTCATGCCGCCGTTTCTTGATCGCATAAGGAAGAATTTTAAGTTTCTTAATGTTCGTCTCTATGTGGCGTAGAAACGAAGAGACGAATAACCCCTAACGAGCAACACTGGTTGTCTCATCGTAATATGTGTGTGCGTCATGGCGACGGGATTGGACTTGTAACGAGCAACACTGGTTGTCTCACCGTAATATGTTTGTGCGTCATGGCGACGGGATTGGACTTGTAACGAGCAACACTGGTTGTCTCACCGTAATATGTTTGTGCGTCATGGCGACGGGATTGGACGTGTAACGAGCAACACTGGTTATCTCACCGTAATATGTTTGTGCGTCATGGCGACGGGATTGGACGTGTAACAGACAACTGGTTGTCTCACCGTAATATGTTTGAGCGTCATGGCGACGGGATTGGACGTGTAACGCACCACAATGGTTGTCTCACCGTAATATGTTTGAGCGTCATGGCGACGGGATTGGACGTGTTGCCGACGGCGGTTGTGAAGTGGAACTGCTGGGCCGCCGGCAGCGAGGACGTCACTATCCGTGGTGCAGCACAGTCGTCGGCATTTTCGGTCTCCCTGTTGACACATGTTACAGCGAATATTATTTAATAGCGATACTTATAGACACTGATTAAAAGTTTACTATATTAACTGGATTATGGTATGTGAGGTGATTAGGTACGCATCGTCGACGTCACATTGGCAAACTTTTCAGTTTTAGCGTCACGTTGCGTCGTGTTAACAGAAAACAAGAAAGACAAAAATAGCAACGTGGTGCCGTCAACGAGACAAACTCTGCCAATTATAACGTCAGTGTTTCCCGGAAGTTGGTCCATTAAGTTTGGTGACATATTTATGACCTACGTATATTAATTTACAGGTTGGATAATACAACAAATTGTTCATGGTCATTCGGGAAACAATGAAAACGATTGTCCGTACGGCATTGGGTCGTCCACAAAACCTCGTGGCTACACATGTAGTTGTAACTGTTCCTCGAATGACCATGAAATAACTGCAAAATATTACAATAAAACTAACAACTGAAAACGAGTTGAATACAAGCGAAATACCGGTTTTATTTGCATATGTATTACACTTTTATATTACTGTATGTAATACATCGTGTTACTGCTGTACGCATTTTATACCATACAAATATAAACAGTACCTGATACAAATGTAGAACTTGGGCGAACACGGTGACTGACATGACGTGATGTTTCTTCCGTCACAACATTGTATAAGTTCCGGGTGGTGGATAACATGACCATTCATAGACATGTCTCTATAGGCCGTGAAGTTGAACAACACCATCACGTCTCCGCTCACCTACAACGTTATATAATACGTGCGTACTATCCCCGTTGCTTTGAAGTCGAACATTTCCACAAACGTAGTACCAGTCAGTGCCGGTATAAATGACAGACGATAATAAGTTGCTGGAGGTCAATCGATGAGTCCAAATACAGATAGACATGGTGTATTATCATAGCATAGCCTCGTTTTCGTGTATAATAACTACATGATAAAGTGCACGTGCGTGCATGCATGTCAATATAATAGTGTATCTTGGTGGCAAAATAGACATGTAGTATGGCTCAGTGGTATCGAAGCGGGAGAATATCCATATGTTAGCAGACCTTTTGTTCATTTCATCTGGTCGAGAGTTCGAACCTCACAAAACGCATTACTTTTGTCGATATAATTCTGTTCTTTTTATGACTGCTTGCTGGAGAAGGGAATAAGTGAAACGGCGAGGGTTATCACTATTGCTGTTTGACCTCAATGTGACATGATCGGCGAGAACATACTCCAGATTATTCATGTACACACATATGAAATGTGCATTTAGTTATTAGTTTTCTTCAGAGTGAGACTAACGTTTACATGTAATATATCTCATGCTTAGTTAATGCAACACACATAAAAAATAAATATAAAATAAAACATAAAAAAAATCCAAATATATGTGTATATATGTATGAAAAACTAAGGTTCGAACTCACTACCTACGGCATTGACACTCTAACCCCTCGACTACATAAGACTTGATGACAGACAAGTCTGAAAATTAATATTGAAAAGGAATACTGGCACAGGCATATTTGCCTGTCTCACCTATTCTTTGTTTTGTTTATGACCGGTTTGTTTGTTAACAAGTAGCAAGTTATCGTCTGCTGACTATACTATGTACGTATACTGCCTGTTGCTGGAGAAATGGGGATTATGGGGTTTCCGGCCAGTGAATATCCAGATCAGCATATACATCCGCACAGTCTGATAATGATCTGGAACGTTCGCCATTCCATCGTAGCACCGTTAAGCGCAATAATGCAAGGTAAAACGGTAAACACGGTACGTTTGTAAGTGTTGTGGTTGGAAAGTTGCCCGATATGTGTAATCATTAACTACAAACGTAAACGTTACATACAACATAAACACTTTTCAGCTACAAACAGCAACGACAGCAGTGGCTACATAGATAATGCTGGTAATGACCAAACTAACATTCGGTAAAAGGTACTTTTGTCCAAAGTTCAAAAATAATTTTTGCTTTTCATTTTTCTGTGGTGGGTGGGGTGCGTGGGGGGAAGTTTCCATGGAACAGACAGTAGGCATGGGTGTGACAATGCATCTAATGAACATATAATACTGTACTGGTAATTTACCCAGGCCAAGGGTATAGCAAAGAAATTGAACGAAGGCGAAATTCAGCAACTCATTTCGAATCGTTTAGACATTGCCTATATAACATATCCATGAGTATGCACACATACTGAAAACAACGAACTGTAAAAACGCACCGTTATGCATATATGAAACCAACTGTCAAGCACGCATATAATGATATAAAACACAAACCACCATCCCCGTTGTGATCAGTGTAGATCAAGATCAGACTGATCATGATCTACACTATTCACCAGTTTAATCCGTAAAATACTGATCATCGTGCCTACATGTATGCTATTATATTCTGTTTAGAAGTCGCCAACATACGGAGGCACCGAGTCTGAGTGACACAAACAGAGCTTACCGCTGGTAGGAGAAGTAGCAACACCAGGAACTGCCATAGACCCGTACTGTGTATCGTCGTCAAACGCATCACCAGTGTAGACTTAGATGTCACGGAGTTGTGTTATTAATAAACCGTTTGTATTTCCTTACCGGAAGTTGTCTACATCTTAAAACAGTACGGGAAACAGTATCTTACCTTTAACGCAGATGCAATATATTAATATGTCATCTTCGTAGCTTTACATTTGTTGTAGGTCTATACGTGTGTGTCATGCAGAGGATATTGTCAAGCATGTAGCATGCATGCAGGTGGTTTAGAATCGGTGATCTGGTTTATACTGGTACAATTACGAAGACAGTAGCTGTTGGTTTTATAATAGTGTGGTACATGTTGTATGTGGACAAGATATCTTACGCTGGCAGATAGTAGATAATACATTAACATATATTAATATTACTGACAATATTAATTGGGACGGAGTTCAGTTGAACCTCGTAGCAGGTATGTATCAGGTACTTGTGGAAAAGTACTGCGGACGATACGGGGGTACTTGAAGTGTTACGTGTATATGGTGGTAATGGACAAAGTGTCCCTAGTATCAACATTGGCGATACAATTAACAAAAAAAACGCTCGATATTCTCGCTGAAGTACTTCAAGTAGTATACACACCACTTTGGTGCAATTAATCAAGATGGCGGATGTATGTCGGTTTGTGGGAAGCAAAACCTTTATTCCCAAATATAGCATGTGTGTCTACACTGGCGAATATAATAATTGGTCAGCCATGCTAGTATATGCATGGGGGTTGCCCTTAGCCACACACCTCCTTACCGCCTACATACGAAGTGGAATGTTCTGCGATATATTGTGTAAATATGACCGACACAGAAAAGGTGCTAATTCATTATTATAGTGGTCAACAGCATATCCATGTAATACATACACGTCTCCGGACAAAATGCAGTGCATTTAACAATGACATATATTACAAAAATATTGTTGAGTCACCCAATTGTATCTGTCGACAAGTTGAAGATGCAACTCACTAGTTCTAGATCTTCTCCTTTCCACGATATACCATTTCCATAGCAACCAATTAAAAAACGATATACAAGTTTACTGTCAACCGAATCTCCATACTATACTCTATGGAAACTTTTTCCTCTTTTTGTTAAAAATTAATGCAGGCATATTTACATATTGTCATCTATACTACATCTACCGGATATCTCGGGCAGCAGAAACAAGGACCATAGTGTAAGAATAAGGTCCCATGTTATGTTAATAGCAGTATTAATTATGTTTGTTGTGTCCAGGTTTCAGCAGCCTATGCTAATCTGTCACATGTTAGAGAGAGAGGAATTATACAAGCTTGGTTTCAATCCAATCCAATTTGTATAATTATGTATATACTACAATTGATGCCTTACTTGTAAATTACATACAAATCAAATATGCTTAAACTATGAGGGAAAGGCTTTAAGGAATGTACTATTTCATAAAAACAAAACAAAAGAAAAACGAGTAACATAGAGAAACAGCTTTCCTGCATACATCATCCAACTGGCATATTACATTCGACGACTGGTGATTCACATATACATGTAGCCGTTATGTCATATTACACTCACCTGCACTTTATTTACTGCTCATAGCACGGTTCGTACGGCTTTTACAAGGGCATACTCCGCGATTTTAATCTCGCTGATTATCGGCCTTACATGCGGACAACTGTGCTCGAAGTTACAGGTATTTACCCCCACCCCACTACCCATGTAGCTGCAGTTGATTTAGTAATCATCGATTACACAAAGAAATATCGTTTACAACGCTAGCTATTCTTTACTACTGTAAACATACATTAACCTTGTGGTGATAGAAAAAAAATCCAACAAATGAAATGCTCTAGTTAATTGAATGGTGGTTGAACACAAAGTTTCTGACCGCTTCGAATATAATGTTTTCAGTTGCAGTTGTGATGCATTCAAGGAACATGCAATCCTTTCTATGCATACACTTCAAATCGAAAGCTTAAATTCACTCACAGTATGAGGACTCGTCGCTTTGTATGTATCTGACCAGTACCCCTCTTCTTCAATCACGTGTAACATTTCCTCTATCACCAGCCCTGATATAAGCATCGGAAAAGTGCTGATATAGTGTAGCATGTCTCTTCACATTGTATTGATCAAAATAAATAACATACATTCTGGTATAATTGGATGAAGTTCCGAACTAGAATTACACTATCTGCCAATAATAATTTACGACAAGAACACATTATTAGCATTTGGCAGCCATCTTGATAAAACAGCAACTGCATAATTATATAATCCTTCATTCACGTGTAACAGACATGATAATATTTCTAATTGAAGTAATGAATGCATTGCTACAGTAGGTGAAAGTAAAACGTGGGGACCATCTTGGATTTATAGAAACGTAGCGTACAGTACGAGACCAGGTATATGTGGTAATGGTATTTTTTTCAATGAGGATTTAGTTTATGTCACAGGTCCGAGTCTTCCACTTGCGATGCTGAATATAATAAATCTGAATTTCGTTTTTAACTTTCTAATGTGCGTATCAAAATGGCCGCCATGACAAAATCTCATTATGTTTGTTTCCAGCATACATAGTAATTGACCAAACACATGAATATTATTCATTGGTGTTATACATTCAATAAGCATGTCCGCATAGCATCAATATCCACTAGTCAGCCATATATAGCCACTATTTTGAATATAACAAAGTTCCGATATGTCAGACTGTAATACATGTATTCCATATCTGTACTAAAGTCGACGTAGAATCACGGATTAAATTAAAAACAAACACCTCAATGTATGTTTCTTGTTGTAATGAATCACATAACGGTGTACACATAGCTTCGTTAGATATACGAGCACATGTAGTTTCTCGGACGATTCGTATATGTATTGGGAAGATATGTAAGGTATTATTCTGCAGGTTTCATGCGTGTGTCTAAACTAGGAATATAAATACTAGTTTTCTTCTGTAATTCTGCTATTTTATTTGGTGTAATAAGTGATACACAGTTGTACATAAAGTTTCAATATTTGTTTCTCTCCCGTATACATGTATGCATGCATAAGCCATTTTAAATTTCAAAATATCCGACATGACAGAAGGTAATATTCCATATGTCCGGCAAGGCCGACGTAAAATCATGTTTTAACTGCCAGACATCCGTTGTTGATGCAAACAATACAATACTGTTCAATAGCTTCAAAATCTACTATCCACTCATAGTCACCAGTTTGTGTTTCAAACTTTCCGACAGGACACAATACTAATTTTCCATATTGGACGAAACATCCTGATTTGAATGTCAACATCATTTTATTGGTGCAATAAATCTGGTTCTTTGTCGTTTCATAGAGTACATACAAACTCCAGTGTTATTCACCACAAATCATTTATATTTAAGGGATAAAACTATGGGTTGTTGCGTTTACTGTAGTACAGACACCATTTGTTCTGTTTAAAGTGCGTAGGAATACACGCGCGTTAAACAGATTACAGTAAACGCAACATCACATGGTGGTTTTATTACTTATATTGTCATTGCATGTGCTGATAGTTTCAAAACAATTCAAATAACCAAATACGCCGTTAAAATTACGATCTTACTGTGAAATGTGAGTTTTTTTCATTTCATAGAACAGCGACGTTGCCGGTCAATAGCGTGACATTGTAAAGTAATGACGTAAAACAAACTTTAACGAATCAACAACGTCGCTCGACGCCACGTGGGGCTAATGTACTGTACTGGGATATAAACTCAATAAGCTGAATGGGCGTTTCCATTATGAATGTAAGGACAGTGGTGTACATATTTTAAATTACAAAATGGACGTCATAACAAATGTAATACTATATATCTCAATCCAAGCATACACTCGTGATTTCATAAAAGACATATATCTACATCAGGGGCTCCAGAAGCATCATAAGATTGGTCCGGCGAATCTCGTAGGTTCATTACCCACCCAAAGTGTATGGTGCTACCACTCAGTTGAACTCTCTCGCCGAGACGGTTTAACTGGGTGCTAACAACATACACTTTTAATGAGAAAGAAATGAGAATAAATGCAGAAACAAATATTTACATTCCGTTTATGGCATACCCCTGGCATCGTCGGCGTCCGTCGGCGTCGGCGTCGTCCACAAACTTAACGTTGGGGGTAAACTTAGCATGTTCATAAACTTTACGCTGGGGTAAATGTTGTGTAACTTCTCTTTCTTTACAGGGAACGCTTTGATATTGCATGCATGCATTCATCTGATGATCCTATATTGTGCTACAGCAAATCTATGACACCCCCATTCCTTTCCCCAAGATCAACATCATAAACTTAACGTTGGAGTAAATATCTTTTTATAACTTCTAGTTTCTTTACAGGGAACGCACTGATATTTCATACATGCATTCATCTGATGATATTCTATCGTACTATAGCAAATCCATGACCCACCCCACCCCTTTCCACAAGGTCAAGGTCACAAACATAGCAACTTCATAAACTTAACGTTGGGGTAAATGTATTATAACATCTGTTTCCTTTCATGGCACGCCTTGATATTTCATACATACATTCATCTGATGATACTCTATCGTGCTATAGCAAATACACAACCCACCACCCAACCCTTACCCCAAGGTCAAGGTCACAAACTTAGCATGTTCATAAACTTAACGTTAGGGTAAATGTTGTGTAACTTCTGTTTTGTTACAGGGAACGCTTTGATATTTCATACATGCATTCATCTGATGATCCTCTATTTTGCTACAGCAAATACATGGCCCCCACCCCTTTCCCCAATATCAACATCATAAACCTAACGTTGGAGTAAATGTCTTTGTATAACTTCTTTTTCTTTACAGGGTCCGCCTTGATATTTCATACATCCATTCATCTGATGACCCTCTATCATGCTGTAGCAAATCCATGACCCACCACCCAACCCTTACCCCAAAGTCAAGGTCACACACTTAGTACATTCATAAACTTAACGTTGGGGTAAATGTCTTCTAACATCTGTGTTCTTTCATGGAACACCTTGATATTGCATACATGCATTCCTCCGATGACCCTCTATCATGCCGTAGCAAATCCACGACCAACCACCCAACCCTTAGCATGTTCATAAACTTAACGTTGTGGTAAATGTTGTGTAACTTCTGTTTATTTACAGGGAACGCCTTCATATTTCATACATGGATTCATCTGATGATACTCTATCGTGCTATAGCAAATCCATGACCCATCGCCCATCCCTTACCCCAAGGTCAAGGTTACAAACTTAGCACATTCATAAACTTAACGTTGGAGTAAATGTCTTATACATCGGTTTTCTTTCATGGAACGCCTTGATATTTCATACATGCATTCCACAGATGACCCTCTATCATGCTGTAGCAAATCAACGACTCACCACTCAACCCTTACCCCAAGGTCAAGGTCACATACCTAGCACATTCATAAACTTAACGTTGAGGTAAATGTTGTTTAACTTCTATTTATTTACAGGGAATATTTTCATATTTCATACATGCATTCATCTGATGATACTCTATCGTACTATAGCAACGCCATGACCCACCTCCATCCCCTTTCACCAAGGTCAAGGTCACAAACTTACCACATTCATAAACTTAACGTTGGGGTAAATGTCTTGTAACATATGTTTCCTTTCATGGAACGCCTTGATATTTTATACATGCATTCATCTGATGATACTCTATTGTGCCATGACCCACCCCTTACCCCAAGGTCAAAGTCACAAACTTAGCACATTCATAAACTTAACGTTGGGGTAAATGTCTTATAACATCTGTTTCCTTTCATGGAACGCCTTGATATTTCATACATGTATTCATCTGACGATACTCTATCGTGCTATAGAAAATCCATGACCCACCGCCCACCCTTTACCCCAGGGTCAATGTCACAAAATTAGCACATTCATAAACTTAACGTTGGGGTAAATGTCTTATAACATCTGTTTCCTTTCATGGAACGCCTTGATATTTCATACATCCATTCCTCAGATGACCCTCTATCATTCTGTAGGAAATCCACAACCCAACACTCAACCTTTACCCCAAGGTCAATGTCACAAACTTAGCATGTTCATAAACTTAACGTTGGTGTAAATGTTGTGTAAATTATGTTTCGTTACAGGGAAAGCTTTGATATTTCATACATGCATTCATCTGATGATCCTCTATTGTGCTACAGCAAATCCATGGCCACCCCCACCCCTTTCCCCAAGATCAACATCATAAACTTAACGTTGGAGTAAATGTCCTTTTATAACTTCTGTTTCTTTAAAGGGAACGCCAAGATATTTCGTACATGCATTCATTTGCTATCGCAAATCCATGACCTACCCCCACCCCTTTCCCCAAGGTCAAGGTCACAAACTTAGCACATTCATAAACTTAACGTTGGGGTAAATACCTTATAATATCTGTTCCCTTTCATGGAACGCCTTGATATTTCATACATGCATTCATCTCGTGATACTCTATCGTGCTATAGCAAATCCATGACCTACCGCCCACCCCTTACCCCAGGGTCAAGGTCACAAACTTAGCACAATCATAAACTTAACGTTGGGGTAAATGTATTATAACATCTGTTTCCTTGTATGGAACGCCTTGATATTTCATACATGCATTCCTCAGATGACCCTCTATCATGCTGTAGGAAATCCACAACCCACCACCAAACCCTTACCCAAAGGTTACGGTCACAAACTTAGCATGTTCATAAACTTAACGTTGGGGTAAATGTTGTGTAACATCTGTTTCTTTACAGGGAAAGCTTTGATATCTCATACATGCATTCATCTGATGATCCTCTATTGTGCTACAGCAAATCCATGACCCCACCCCTTTCCCAAGATCAAGGTCACAACTTAGCACATTCATACATGCATTCCTAATGTGAATAGCTATCATGCTGTAGAAGATCACCAACTTAGTGCCTTCATAAACTTAACGTTGTGTTCAATTTTGTTTTACTGTTTTCAGGGAGCGCATTGATATTTCATACATGCATTCATCTTAATATGCTATATT
Organism: Conchocele bisecta; assembly: GCA_029237695.1. Classification (NCBI taxonomy): domain Eukaryota; kingdom Metazoa; phylum Mollusca; class Bivalvia; order Lucinida; family Thyasiridae; genus Conchocele; species Conchocele bisecta. Next base: position 1,044,667 of record CM055266.1, read on the forward strand.
ATGCTATAGCAAACCCACGACCCACCTTGCACCACTGACCCCAATGTCAAGGTCCACCGCAATATTCATGTTTTTTTATGCAAGTTTGAGTGAAGGCTGCCAACAGGCGAGCTTCGTTGTCTTCTGACAACTCTTGTTGTATATATAATATATATATGAATTCCAAATATGTCAAAAGTATTGATCCGGCAGTCACCGGATCTGCCGGACCTATTCCGACGCCTCTGTACATGTAAAAATGTTCATCAAGTCATTTAAAAAAAAAAATTGTATATTTTTATCACTAGCATAGATCCTCCACTTGAGAATGTTATCAATCAGTATGTTATCCCACCAAGTTCTCGCCATTAAACTGGACACCACATAAACTGCATGTCTTCCTGCAGTGTACATGTGCTATGGTCTGTTCGAAGCACATGTCGAAGCCGAAAATCGTCTTGCACGGGAAGTACGGCGTGTCGGCGCAGACAGACGGCTGTGTTGTCGACGGCACGGCGCCTGGTCCGGGGGTCGAACTGGTCTGCTTGTTCAGGGCCCAACCTAGAACAACAATGGTGAATATTGTGGCATTGGCTCATACATGTATATAATGACGATCTTAAAACAGCTGCGCCACCAACGGCATGTATCCCATCGCTGTGGTGGCTGGATTAACTTAACAGGAAATATAAAGTCTACTGAACCGGAAATCCCACATGGGTGGGTGAGGCGTTGATCGAAAATATGGATGATGTTAAACACGATTATGAGGTTGTATGCCAATCGGTGATGTGGTAAATAAGTTATAAGACAGACAGACAGACAGACAGACAACAGACAGACAACAGACAGACAACAGAAAGACAGACAGACAGGACGGACGGACGGACGGACGGACGGACGGACGGACGGCGGAAGGACGGACGGACGGACGGACGGAGGACGGACGGACGGACGGACGGACGGGACGGACGGACGGACGGACGGACGGACGGACGGACGGACGGCGGACGGTACGGACGGACGGGCGGACGGACGGGAGGACGGACGTGACGGACGGACGGACGGACGGACGGACGGACGACGGACGGAACGACGGACGGACGGACGGACGGACGGACGGACGGACGGACGGACGGACGGACGGACGGACGGACGGACGGACGGACGGAGACGGACGACGGACGGACGAGGACGGACGGACGGACGGAGGACGGTTTCTTTTACGGAGGAGACATTGTGAGGTTTATTTCACTGATGTTTACACTGTGGGTTAACCTCACAATGTAGCAACTTATTCCGTTATTTTCTTCCTTAACGATTCTCTTACGGAATAAATCGCATAATATGCAAATGAGCTAGCCATTAGTTAATTATATTTGAAAAACACTTATCCAAGTGTCTTAAATAGGGCGGTGGATGGGTTTCAGCACAACACAGCAACCTCACAATGTAGCTCTCGTAAGTACGGACGGACGGACGGACGGACGGACGGACGGACGGACGTCCTTACGTGACATCCCTTAGGTGGTTTTTACTATATAAAAGATCAAAGGAATGACCACCTAAGGAACAATAGGCTTAAGTGGTCAACGGAATAAATCTATTGTTTTCTTTTGTCTTAGGCCACGCCTATAACCACCTAAGACCCTGTATGTGTGCCCGGACGGACGGACGGACGGACGGACGTTCTCGCGAATGGATACTTATGTGACCATTTGTTCTTTAAAAAGGTGTCACATAAACGGAATAAGTGTCACATAAATAAATTATTCGTTAGTTTTTTCTATTAGTTATGTTACTAACCCTAACCTTTAACAAGTCCATCCCTATGTGACATAGTCACGTAACTGCCAATTCGTGTGCCCGGACGGACGGACGGAGGCGGACGGACGGACGGACGGACGGACGGACGGACGGACGGACGACGGACGGACTGACGGACGGACGGACGGACGGACGGACGGAACGGACGGACGGACGGACGGACGGACGGACGGACGGCGGACGGACGGACGGACGGACGGACGGAGGAGGACGGACGGACGTTCTTACGAGAGATACATTGTGAGGTTATTTCCTTTGATGTTTACACTGTGGGGTTAACCTCACAATGTAGCAACTTATTCCGTTATTTTCTTCCTTAACGATTCTCTTACGGAATAAATCGCATAATATGCAAATGAGCTAGCCATTAGTTAATTATATTTGAAAAACACTTATCCAAGTGTCTTAAATAGTGCGGTGGGTGGGTTTCAGCACAACACAGCAACCTCACAATGTAGCTCTCGTAAGTACGGACGGACGGACGGACGGACGGACGGACGGACGGACGGACGTTCTCGCGAATGGATACTTATGTGACCATTTGTTCTTTAAAAAGGTGTCACATAAACGGAATAAGTGTCACATAAATAAATTATTCGTTAGTTTTTTCTATTAGTTATGTTACTAACCCTAACCTTTAACAAGTCCATCCCTATGTGACATAGTCACGTAACTGCCAATTCGTGTGCCCGGACGGACGGACGGACGGACGGACGGACGGACGGACGGACGGACGGACGGACGGACGGACGGACGGACGGACGGACGGACGGACGGACGGACGGACGGACGGACGGACGGACGGACGGACGGACGGACGGACGGACGGACGGACGGACGGACGGACGGACGTTCTCGCGAATGGATACTTATGTGACCATTTGTTGTTCTTTAAAAAGGTGTCACATAAACGGAATAAGTGTCACATAAATAAATTATTCGTTAGTTTTTTTCTATTAGTTATGTTACTAACCCTAACCTTTAACAAGTCCATCCCTATGTGACATAGTCACGTAACTGCCAATTCGTGTGCCCGGACGGACGGACGGACGGACGGACGGACGGACGGACGGACGGACGGACGGACGGACGACGGTTCTCGCGAATGGATACTTATGTGACCATTTGTTCTTTAAAAAGGTGTCACATAAACGGAATAAGTGTCACATAAATAAATTATTCGTTAGTTTTTTCTATTAGTTATGTTACTAACCCTAACCTTTAACAAGTCCATCCCTATGTGACATAGTCACGTAACTGCCAATTCGTGTGCCCGGACGGACGGACGGACGGACGGACGGACGGACGGACGGACGGACGTTCTCGCGAATGGATACTTATGTGACCATTTGTTCTTTAAAAAGGTGTCACATAAACGGAATAAGTGTCACATAAATAAATTATTCGTTAGTTTTTTCTATTAGTTATGTTACTAACCCTAACCTTTAACAAGTCCATCCCTATGTGACATAGTCACGTAACTGCCAATTCGTGTGCCCGGACGGACGGACGGACGGACGGACGGACGGACGGACGGACGGACGGACGGACGGACGTTCTCGCGAATGGATACTTATGTGACCATTTGTTCTTTAAAAAGGTGTCACATAAACGGAATAAGTGTCACATAAATAAATTATTCGTTAGTTTTTTCTATTAGTTATGTTACTAACCCTAACCTTTAACAAGTCCATCCCTATGTGACATAGTCACGTAACTGCCAATTCGTGTGCCCGGACGGACGGACGGACGGACGGACGGACGGACGGACGGACGGACGGACGGACGTTCTCGCGAATGGATACTTATGTGACCATTTGTTCTTTAAAAAGGTGTCACATAAACGGAATAAGTGTCACATAAATAAATTATTCGTTAGTTTTTTCTATTAGTTATGTTACTAACCCTAACCTTTAACAAGTCCATCCCTATGTGACATAGTCACGTAACTGCCAATTCGTGTGCCCGGACGGACGGACGGTGACGGACGGTGACGGACGGACGAATGTTGCATCTCAATATTCGGTTTTCGTTACGCGATGGGATAATAAACTGTGTTTGCCATTTCGCGACATGAGTCTTAAAGGCGAGGGTATGTAAACATTAACACTATTTTCACCCCCAAATAGTGTGACGTCAAGATTTTTTGTCGACGGTTATGTTACGACAGTTAACGCAATTTAATTCGGCCAGTCGATGCGCCCCAATCCCAATTCACGGTCATTGGAACACATACAGTATAATACAGGTCAATGGTCATTCGGGCGAACAGTCAAAATAGATTATCCCCGTCTGTGCTGCGGACGACCCGATACACTATTACCCTCGGCGTTCGGCATCGGGCAATAGTGCCTCCGGTCGCCCACAGCTTCTCGGGGCCAATAGTTTTGACTGTTGCATGAATGACAAACAAATAACTGTATTTATTACACGCTTGCGAGTTACTGCACTGGTTTCGCTGTTGGAGAAAACCCGTAATAAACTCCTTTAATACAAATAATACACAGTGAAGAGAACGCCCGTAATAGACGGCCCGCCAGGGCATAACAAAAAACTTTTGATGGCATATTTTGTTACAAATGGGTACCCATGCTAGTTTATATCTGTGATGGGTAAGCTTTCGGATAGGGGTAGGTACCCCCTCAAATTTGACCTTTGAAGCTCATTTCAAGGTCATTTAGGGGTCAAATCAAGAAACTCATAGATGTCTTAATGCTTGCCATATAGAGGTCACCATCACTCATACAATCAATGTGGAAGATGGAAACAAGTTAATTGCTGGTAGTACTATTCTTGTTAGTAATACAAAAGGAGATATAAATAATAAAAATGCATAATGGCCGCCAAAATAGTGACACTATATGGAAAAAACGACAGTTTCGTGCATATCCAACATACTCTAGCTCTTTGCATGTGTTTGTTACTTAATGTCTTCATAAAATCAATTTGCATCATGGTATGTCATTTAATAAAATAGCATATTAGATCATTTACTAACTTCAATTCCAAGATGGCCGCCAATTATTACATATGTGAAATTTTCAAATGAATAACTTGTAAATTGTCACGATTCCACTCCAGACACGGGGGATTATCCTTCCTACATTTTTGTTTACAACTGAGTACTCAAAGTGGATTATACCTTTCAAAACTATACGTTTAGATATGGGTCTACACTGAATGTGGATTGTTTGGGGGCAGTTCCAAGGTTATGCATGGGTCAAATCAAGACAAAAAGTTGTTTTTTCTGCATTTCGCTATTTGAAGGCATACATAACTCATACAAAATATGTAAGAAGAGTGCTGAACATGATCTGTTATGTCTATACCATATATTTTGTAAATCAGTCAGGTAACGTAGATATTCAAATATATATTCAAGATGGCCGCCAAACTGCAAAATAAGCAACACAATGTAAATTTTTGTTTTTTTCATTAATTTGTATTCACGTTTAAATACAACATGTACAATCATATCTTTTCACATGCATAAATAACACAAAACATTTGACATTACATGCAGTACATGGTGTATTTTTGAGTGCTGTTTTTTTTAAAGAGAAATAGTCATACAAATATAGTAGAATGAAAGGAAATAAAGATATCCCTCCCTATGTTGATACCAGGTACACAATTCCAATACACTGAGCATGATTACTATATTACACGAGTGTTTAAAACAATGTATTTGATTGTTGTATGGTGCTATACACATATTAATTGTCAAACCTGCCCCACTTAATATTATGTTGTTCTATTTTATCTTTGTTAATGGCTATTTCTTCTTCTAAGGCTATTATGTACTTCAAATAGTTTAAAAAGTGTTCAAATTCTATGTCACGATGTTCATATTTGCATTTAATAATGAAGAATTTTGCCAATAAAATGATAAAATCAAATTGTTGTGCCAACTGCGATTTGTCATTAAGTCCTAGAGAGATGATTTGAAAATTCACTGTATAATTCATGTTTTTACTGTTTAAAAACGGTCTAAGCTGTGACCAAAAGTGTTGCACATAAGTACATTCCCAAAATAAATGTTTTCTATTTTCAGTATACATGGAACAAAAATCGCACAGGCTGCTACTTACGAAATTACAACGATAAAGCAATGTATTTGTCCCCAGAATTCGCATTATATATTTATTCTGAAATTTTTTGAGTCTATTGTACATGTTAATGGTAATATGCAAATATGCTGCCAGCATAAATTAGAGTCTGGAAATTAAATTGCCCATTTTTCTTCAGAATTTATTATTTCTACTTTTTTCCGGTTTATTTGTGATATATATAGTAGTTTGTTAACACCACATTTGCATTTTTGTATTTTTGATATTAGGACTTCTGAGTTAGATGGAATGTTAATTCGTTCTGTTTTTATTGTTTCACTCCATACTGAACTTATGCTGTTTAGAATAATTTGATATTTTATGAAATCTTCATTTCGTATACTAAATATTTCTGCAAAATCTGCGAATCGTAAAAAAGCACTTGCACTGTAATCATATAGTTGTTCAATATCTTTAATTCCTTTTTCATACCAGTTTTTGAAAAATAGTGTTTTATTTTGATGTTTTAAATTTGAGTTATGCCAAATTATTTCTTTGGATACAATTTCGTTTTTGTTTGAATAATTTATACGTGCCCAAGCTTTCAAAACGTCATTTAAAAAGGTGTTATCTTCACTGGTATGTTTTATATATTCTGGTGATATGTTACAATCAAAGATGAGGTTTCCACCATATCTATTAAGTCTGTTTTCATATATCTTTTTCCACTTGCCTTTATTGTTTATATCGCTTATCCTTTTCACCCATGACGCTCTTATTGAAGTTATAAAACTTTCTATGTCTAACATTTGTAGACCACCCTTTTCATATGATTGAATGATCGTATCTCTTTTTATTTTATCCGGTTTATTGTCCCATAAAAATTGAAATAGCTTAATTTGAATTCGCTTAATCATGTCTTCTGGAGGATCATGCAGCACTGTTAGTGGGTATATTAATGTTGGAGTTGCAAATGTCTTGATTACAGTAATTTTTCCAAGTAAACTTAATTTTCTTCGTTTCAATTTATCTAAACACTGTTCAAACTCTATTATTTTTGACAGCATGTTGTATTCATGCGTAGCGCTAATGTCATTAGAGAATGTAATTCCTAATGTCTTTGCACTATTTGAAGTATTTTGTAATGCACACACAATGTAAATCTTGCTACTTAGAATAACCAGTTCTAAATATGTTAGTTTTGTCTTTTATAAAATGTATGTATGGTATAATATTTAATTTACTATTATACAATGACATGCCATTTACTAATTTTAAATCAAAGATGGCCGCCGTTAAACACATACTCACATTGTTCAAACGGTTAAATGTTGCATTGTGATATTTCCTGTGATGTTCATGTACATGTAAAGTGAAAGTCGTGTTGTTCAAGTTGTGTGTGCTACTATGATATACTATGGGTCATTGTGTTGGATCAGTAAATCTGCCAATGAACCCCAGACTATATTTGGTTTTCAAAGAAGCAAACACAGTGAGTGATTTTCAGGCTATGATTTGAGAAATGTGCATAGATCTTTCATATACTAGTAGTTGTCAAATCAGAATTGTGAAAAAAATCGTTGAATCATTCTCTACCAACAATTCAGTTATTCACATACCAATCTGTTCCCAATCAGAATGACAGGGGCATTATTAGATAACCACATACCCAATATAACACATGTATAGAAACAATCACTGTTACCACACTCCTCTGGATTAGACAAATATCATTTTGGCATACTTACGGGGCGCCATGCAGGACAGGTTAATTATGTGTACAAAATTGAGTTTTGTAACACTAAAAATCACAAAATTCAATTCTGTGTCACAAAATTCAATTCTGTGTCACAAAATTCATTTCTGTCAACTCTGTGTCACAAAATTCAATTCTGTGTCACAAAATTCAATTCTGCATACGTTTCGTATACAAAATTCATTTTTGTTATAAAGGATTCAATTTTGTAAGACAGAATTGAGTTTTGTGAAGAAAATTCAGTTTTGTGGGACATAATTCATTTTTGTCCACAAAAATTAGTTTGCGTAGGATAGTCTATGTCATCTCTACGTTCATTGGTTGAGATCGGTCTTAGTCCATTTTACTAGATGGTGGAGTACACTTGCAGGTTTAAATATTTCAATGCGAAAATATAACCCAATATATTAATATTATACTTTTTTATGGACAGTTATTTTGGTTATATTATGATTACAAATGAGTGGTCACACCATATAAGCATATATACCTTGAAGGAGAAATAAGAAAAATATTCAGAATTTTCCCTCAATTATGTAAACAGGGTCAAACATAAAGTAGCCGGGACATAGCTAGACCTGAGAGCATGCCCATATATAGAGAATACCAGGCTAGTGTATTTTGATATCAAGTTTATCAGGCAAAGCTAGGAAACGCGTAGGAATTCCGAGGCTTGCCGAGGAATTCCTACCGTTTCCGAGCCGAGCCTGATAAACTTGATATTATTTTTAAATACACTAGCCTGGTATTCTATTTATCAGGTAACGTTTTATGCTCGAAAATGACATTAGATGACGTCGTATTCTAACAGTAGATCTAACCTTGTGAAACAAATGGTATTGGATCTGTGTCTACTAGTTGCGAAGTTACGTTTTCGCAACTATGTGTCTACATGCATTATTTACAGTATACACCATCTTAGTATCCATGGTATCTACATAAATACTACAAATGGTTTCCTCAAATGGCCCAATACACACATTCTGTTTATAAACACAGACAGCAGTCAGAACACAGGCCACAGCGCGTGTATTATTGATTTAACTGGGGCAGATGTACCTTGCGATACACACAATACATGACATCAGTACTCGCGGGAGATCTACATGTACATGAATTATGTGTACAATTATAACGCAGAATGAGAAATGAATCATCGACATTGAATGTGTAGATCGGCGACCGTGACCCATTTCTCCAGTGCATTTTCTGACCAATGGTAGTCCTTCTTACATGCGTGTGCAGAATTGACAGAATTGAATTTTGTGACACAGAATTGAATTTTGTGGCACAAAAGTGAATGTTGTGACACAGAATTGAATTTTGTGACACAGAATTGAATTCTGTGGCACAGAATTGAATTTTGTTACACAGAATTGAATTTTGTGGCACAAAAGTGAATTTAGTGCCACAGAATTGAGCCATGTCCCACTTGGCGCCCCGTAATACTGGCACATGTCGGTTAATTCTCATTCATTACTCTACTGTCCAACTAACATTAACTTGTGATTAAAATGAAGTCATGTTCATTTAACAGAGACTTTCACAATTATATCTCACACAAGTATACACAACAAAGAACATAATTATGTTTTCAATATCAAAACAAAGATCATGCTGAAATACCTACAGCATCTCCGCCAAAGTTACGTGCTGATGGAGAGTCATTCTTGCGTTTCGTTTTGAGCGTGCTATTCAAGGATTTGTGAGCGTAATACGTTGCCAGTTGCTGTGATCCAAATAATTTAATTTGATCATAATCCTGTGCTATTCTCTCCAAGAAATCACACTATACCCAAATCCAAATACCAGTCCCACATTTTAAAGCTGACATTCACTTCTAGGAGGTGAAACAATTTGTATATATCTCAGTAACACATACACATTTCTATTTTAGGTAATTTGTTTGTAATAGTGAATTTGCTGTATTTTACAGTGGTTGGTCAACTACAACTACACGTACAGTACGTTTATTTGCCGAATATAAAAGCTACATCTACCTTCATAAGGTCAATAGAGACAGCAAAACAAAAGCACAACAAATGAGACATAGCGAACCATGACAACATGTAAAGTGGTAGACAGTACAGTGTAGACAGTGTTATATGCAGATGTTTGGAGAATCCGAAGCAATCTTATTGAAGAAGATCAATTCTGCTGATTACTTAGTCCACATCAAAATATGAGACACCGCATATGTTTCTTCGTTGCTGATTTCGTTACAGACATATTTCATGCTTTGCGTTATTCCATTCTACGCTTTCACCAAATCTTATTTATATGACTTAAGCCAAAATAAATCATCAGAAATGGCGGTGATTGTTTGTCCCTCTTGGAATACTGTATATGTAGTCGCCTTCATCTACTTCATCATCCATATTGTAGATCCAGATTTATCTTGAGAATCAGAGATGCTGGCCCTTGAGTGTCTATGATGAGTGTCTGTGATGTGTGCCAATTCTGCATGTGATTTGTGCTGTCATGTTACAATTTGTACAAACTGGAAAGTATTGTCCTACAGTTTCTTCCACGACACCGTAGTGAAAATTCTATCAAATGGTCATATTGAGTGACTGATTATCAGCCTGTCCAATGCCTACATGCTTTGCTTTCTTCTAATGGAATAGTAGTCCCTACACATATCTAAACATACTCAGAAACATACAAATACTGTCTCGTATCACAATGTTTGTATCTATTTTGTCAATACGCAATATCTAATTATATTGTCTATTATATACGTTGCAGTGGGTGGTTGGTTGCGAGCATGTGAAGGGTAATGTAACAATCAATGTTCCTCTTCACCAAAATGTCGACCTTGTTTAAACCTCATTTCCATTTTCGGCCTTCTGTTACTTGAGGGGAAAATACGATTCGTGGTGATCTGATGACATTTTGAGATGGAACTATGTCACAATGGTGTGGTATGGGCATGAAACCGGGTCCGATCATTCTAATTTTACGGCTGAGTATACAGTGATATAAATAGTTAGTACTGATTTTGGTATTTACCCCCAGTACATATAGCTTAAAATTACGGGATGGACCCCGTTGGTCCGTGGCTGTTGATAGGCCGTTATATACAACACTCAATCATTAGATACTTTGCAAGATATATCAAAGGTGTATGATTCGGGAGGGTGGAGAGAGCATATATTAAAACATGGTGCTAAATGTTACCATTTATAAGGATTGCCATGCTGAAATTAGTGGTAACACCTTGTGTGTCAGCTATTTCTGCATATATATTCTATTACATGTATATGTTTATCAAGAGAGTAGATGTCCGCCATCTTTGATTTTAAAATTATGATTAATTCAACTCTAAATTGCCACATGTCATGTAGCAATTAGCGAGGATACCTCATGCAATTTATATTTTTACCTTATCTGACTACATAAACATTGTTTTTTTTCTTCAGTTTTCTAATATGGCGGGTCTTTAATTTCAAGGCCTAGACCAAAATATACGCATTTCAATGAGAATGTACTACCAAAAACTACCTAAAACTGTAAAGAAAGACATCTCAGTTTTATATATTTTTTCGTATGATTACAGAGATATTTCATCTTATACTTTATACTGCGTTGGCGGCCATTTAGAATGTGGGGTTTTATGAAATGTAGCTCCAATTGTCTCAATTATAAAATATGTTCTGTCAGTTTAATCAATAATACAAAATGAAGGATAATATTAGTCACAAATTCCATGAGAATGACATGCTAATAGGAAATATCTTCATTGTTAGCAATGGGCTGAATCAGAACGAATTGAATACGACATACTGTTTTGGCGGCCATCTTGGATTTACGAATAATAACTTTGATAAAATGGTATCAAAAAGTTTGTAAATAATTTCTCTATCGGAAAATATATATATTACCATTAAGACTATTAAAATGGCTTAACTATCAACAAAGATATGACGTACAACATGATATTTTCTTGTGTTTCTTAGGCAAATTGGCGGCCATCTTGAATTTCAGACATATCTTTTTTTCAATAATTGGGTATTTTCAGAATCACAATGTGTATAGCTACTAAAAGAGTTCATCAGCAGAAGGCTATCGATGCTGGTATAAAATGTGACCTCTAAATGGCCTAAACAATTACCCCTAAAGGTCGAATCTGCGGGGGTACCCACCCCTATCCGACAGCTTACATATCACAGAAGTCGATCAGCATGGGTACCCATTTGTAACAGAAAATGCCATCAAAACTTTATTGGAGGCCTTTTATTGGCCTTGGCGGGCCGTCTATAATTGCGAACGTGTTTTCTTGGAAACCACAAGTAACATGTACCACGCAAATTGTTTAATTTTTATTACAGTCAAAATAAAGTTATTTGAAAATTTGGAGAGGGTCTCGCCTAATATACAATATTAAAGTGATTGAACACATTCCAAACATGCAGTGAAATATATGTAGTTCATATAAGCAGCTGCGTAATGTGGATTTCCAAAAAGTTTACATGACGTCGCGTTTAACTTCACACAACATGACATCAAAAAGCAGGAAAACACGTCATTATGTAACTATTCATGCAGACAGCACAATTCATTGAATATAGTCACAAAAAAATAGACAAATTGTGCATATATATCCGCCGTGGAAGTGTAATAAATAGACTATTCCATCGTACATGTCTGAATAGCGGAAGGGTTGTGGTCTAGGGGTTAGAACACCAATCCTTAGGCATCACAAATACTTTCATAATATTTCCATCCCACTGGTCTGTCGGAAGAGACTTTACACTCTGGTTCCGTCTCTATATGACATTAGCTGTTGGTGGGACGTTAAACCCATTCACGTTTACTTTGAATAGCGGAAATAATACACTCGTGTCCGTCGGCGCCCATGCAAGCAACTTGTTCGCTACACTCATTCGTTGCTTACGCGGAAGCCAACGCACACTCCTCGTGTATTATTTCGCGCTATTCAAAATGTACGATGGAATATCCTCTATACTATCGATGACACTGTCGCTATAACGGTTTCTGAGCCAAAATGGGCAACGTCACCACCAGGCGTTATTATATTATGTCCCGAGCTATCTGCACGTCATGACATCAAGCTTACTCTAAAAAGAACATTCTTTTTAAAGATACAGATATCGCTACACTACCCAGCGTAGCGATAACGTGACGACTGTTCTTCCACCATTGCCCAAGTAGTTACAGCGGTACGTGTATATATTAAGGTTGGAGCGGGCCGAGACGACAGCTAAAGAAAGTTACCCAAAGTATACAAAGGAGTGTGTCCAACATCACAATAGCAATTTGAATTTGTGAATAAAATACTACGGTCTGTCGATAAGAGGAAGAGGACAAATTGTCATATAAATATAAATAAAACAACGAAAGCAAAACACACAACAATAACAAATAAAACAAATAAAAACTTACTCAACGGTAGTTCACAGTTTACGCCCGTGAATCCGTCGACGCATGCGCAGACGAAACTTTCGTGCGAATTTCGGCACGGGTGAATGTTGCTGCAAGGATAATTGCGGCATTCGTCCACGTCGTGTTCGCAGTTAGTACCGGTAAAGCCAGGAAGACAGACACACGTGTAGGTGCCCGGGATATCCAGACAAGAGGCGCCATTATTACAGGGCTGCGAGTGGCACATAGCTGGAGGTAGTCATACACCAAATGAGGCCGTAAAGTGGCCATTGTATAAAAAAAGTATTCCGGTAAAATAAGGCCGATGAGCTTAGTAGAAACGCCACAGTTTGTCGGCAGCACCTACTCAACGTGTGTACATATCTGCATGAGAAACATGTTAGTAGTTTAACTCCATTTTCGTGCATATTTGTAAGATAGCAAACAAAATATTACCTAACACTTAGGTAAACAAAACATGGTGATCATATGGGATTGTATGTTTTTCTTAGTAGTAAATTAACCTATGTTTAATTCAGCTTAGATCCAGTGCGTACAGACTGTAAATTATGGAAAAATAGGGACTGAAACATCCATTAAAGTATTAGAAAATGAGGTGTTAATGGAGTATTTGATTTAACTATATAGTAAACTTATTTAATGGTTTCTAACCTGTATCAGTCTCGCAGTATCGGCCGGTGTAACCACTTCGACAGTCGCAGGCCAACACACCGTGAGTGATATGTAATGTACCCTGGTTCTGACACTTTACAGTTCTAGCGATGACTCCCAAATCCAGCTCACACCGCTTGCCAACGATATTCTCCGGACAGATACAAGTATAAGACCCATGCGTGTTGATGCATGTCCCCGAGTTATCGCATGGACTATGATCAAATTCGTTCACATCATGGTCGCAGAACTGTCCGTGAAAGCCCTGGTCACACGAGCAGATCATAGAGCCTGGGATATTGATGCAGTCGCCGTGGTTGCTGCACGGGGAGGAGAGACATTCATCGATGTCATGCTGACACTGGATTCCCGAGTACCCGTCCTCACACAGAAAGCGGTAGGAGCCGACGATGTTCACACAGCGGGAGCCGTGGTGGCACGGGTAGGTCAAACATTAATTTACGTCATCGCCGCACGTCGGCCCCATGTAACCGCTCTTACAACTGCAGCGGTACGATCCAGGGGAATTGAGACACACACCGCCGTGGAGACATGGGGCTCCAGCTCGACATTCATTGACGTCAAACTGGCACTCCTTTCCTGAACATCCGGTGCCGCTACAGTTACATCTATAGGATCCCACCGCGTTTACACATTTCCCGTGGTTACAAGGTTTCGATGCACAATTATCGACAATTGTATCACAATTCAGTCCCGTATACCCAGTACCGCTACAGTTACATCTATAGGACCCCATCGCGTTTACACATTTCCCGTGTTTACAGGGTATCGCTGCACAATTATCAACAATTGTATCACAATTCAGTCCCTTATACCCAGTGCCGCTACTGTTACATCCATATGATCCCACCGCGTTTACACATTTCCCGTGGTTACAGGGTTTCGATGCACAATTATCTATAATTGTATCACAATTCTGTCCCGTATACCCAGTGCCGGCACAGTTACATCTATTGGATCCCATCGCGTTTACACATTTCCCGTGGTTACAGGGTTTCAATGCACAAGTATCAACAATTGTAGCACAATTCTGTCCCGTATACCCAGTGCCGGTACAGTTACAGCTATATGGTCCCACCGCGTTTATACACATGCCCCCATGCTGGCACGGCCTAGAGTCACAGTTGTTTATTACAGTTTGACAATCGTGTCCTGTGTAGCCATGGTTACAGTGACAACGATACGAGCCGACAGTATTCCGACACATCCCATGTCGACACGGATTGTGGGCCGTGCATTCATTCACGTCCTGGTCACAGTTACGTCCATGTATCCCGGATTGGTACAGGTGCACGTATACGACCCCGCCGTGTTGGTACAATGGCCGCCGTGTGGGCACGGATTGAGGGCCGTACATTCATCTACGTCCTGGTCACAGTTATGTCCCGTGTATCCCGGTTTGGTACAGTTACACGTATACGACCCCACCGTATTGGTACAATGGCCGCCATGTTGACATACATTACCCGTGCTGCACTCGTCAATATCAGGACAATGGGAACCGCCGTACCCCGCGGTACAATTACAGCGGTAGGACCCGGGCGTATTTATACACTTTCCACGACCGTCGGCCTCCCCGCAGACCTTCCCATGGGTAATGGCGCATTCATCCCTGTCGATACAGTTGGGCGGGGTATGTCCTGGATAGCACCTACAATGGTAGGATCCTACATTGTTCGTACAGATACCGCCGTTACACGGATCTGGTCCCACACTACACTCGTTGACGTCATTGTTACAGCCGTCACCGTCGTATCCGGTCGCGCATGTGTATCTGTACCCTCATCTGTAGCTAGTATACGTGACATGGACGCAGTTTATCGCCGCGACATCGTGGGAACATTCGTCAACATCCTTGTCACATAGTGTCCCGGAATATTCCTTGGGGCATGCGCATTTCGGGATTCCGGCAGTGATGGAGCAGTTGCCGTTATTGTGACAGTAGTTCTGGCAGAGGTCGGCGTGTTCACATTGACGACCGTGCACCGACGTACACGTGCCGTTGTTGTGACACGGCTGTGACGGACATCCAAGACCCGGGAATAGATTCGAACCTGGAAAATTCAGAAACTCTTTTTCCACAGGCATTCGGGTATATATGGATCGTGTACGAAATATGATCTGATGAATTCAATATTTCCACAAACGACGGGCATGACCTTGGGAGTTTATAAAATTAAACCGAGAATATCCGAACACATGCGAAATTATATTTCCGTAAAGTTTTATAGTCACTCGTCTTCCTAAATGACACATGCACATTCCATCTGCACATTCTGGAAGCATATGAATTATTGTTACATGTGTCCATGTCTGAATAAATTGGGCTATGGGATTTGAGACCCATGTAAATAGCACACACGTGTAGCCTGATAACGAACTATTTTGCTTTTTAGAAGCATGAAAGGTGTTTCATTGAATGGCGAACAGTGCATATTCTGATCAGACTGTGCGGATGCACATACTGATCTGGATCTACAGTGATCGCATAGTCCATATAATAAGCGCCACCTTTCCAGTCACAGCCACATATTATATATAACCCTTGGTCATCCCACAAAGTAGTCGACGTGCGACCGCAAGTGGCGGCGTAGCCTGGGCGATCTCGGTACACAGAGGACGTAACATCATCGTTTAGTGCCCAGATAAATGTATTTGGCAATTGGAAGCCTTGAAATGTCTCTACAGAATGTTCGGACTAACTACAGACGTAATGCTGCTAACTTTGTTAAACCATTAGGTAAACCATTTCAGACCCGTCGTGTTAACCGCTTGAACATGGTCATCATTAAAGGGAAGGAACCGCAGTGGTATTGATGAAACGTAAGATTTGCCTCACAACTCATGGGCGCCGCCATTACGCAACAGCAAAGCATTGGACCACGTGATTCTCCACAGTGAATTACGTCCTAAAGGAATAACAATGTCCTGATTGGGTAATATGAATTGTGGTGACATTGCTTGGGTCAGTATGCATGCACCAGCAGGTCCTGGTGTGCCAAAGGTTAAACGACAATCATTATATAATCTTTATCAAATGTGATATTAAAGCGACAGGAACAATCCAACTGTAAATTCCTTCTGCACATACAGGCTGTGATAGGTTGACGTATTCATACATACGTCATGAACATCATTGCACGGTGACTGACAGTCATGACACTCTATGATGCATTTTTCCAAAACCCGATAATGAGGCAACATCTGACATTGTCCTATCAATTTAATAGTAACTAGTTACTTACTTTAGCTCCGACTATAGGTATTTTTGTCTTGGCACATTTGTGGTTGCTTCGGTGATTTATTGGAAATTCTGGGTTGTTATGTGTATTGATCGGGTGACACAACTTTTATATATATTGACATCTTTTTGATCAGTTACTTCTTAGCTCGTCCTCATTTACATAGCGCCCACTTCTCGGATTCCGTACTATTTACGTTTCAAGTTGTTTCTATGCAGCTGCTTTCATGTTACTCCTGGTAGATTTACTTTGCTTGGTTTTGATTTATATAAGTATATATTAAGCATATATTACGTTCTTGTCTCGGAAAAAAACTGACGGATGCACTGGTCTTCACTGTCGTCGTCGGCATGTATTTATAGACCTTGTATTGGAACTCCAGTCTATAATAATACACGTAATAGAACGAAGAGCTTAGGCAATCCAGCAGTTACCATGTGTTAATACTACATATAAAACAGACAAGCAACCAGTGGTAACCATAGAATCTTCACCATGCAATATGTCTATGTTGGACTAGCGGTGAACGGTCCGAAAACAACATAAATGTACAAGAAATAGAAAACGTATACAATGAATGCAAGAAATTCATTATAAAACAATCAATAAAGCCTCTAATCAACAAAGGTGTCATGCTTCTCCTAGCCTTGTCTGATAAATTTGCTGTACCAATACACTAGTCTGGTATCCTTTATTTGTGCTGTTACAGGATAATTGGGACTTATGACCAGTGTCGCTAGGCTACTGATCAAAATGCACATTCCTGCAACCTGATCGCGATCTATATTGATTGTTACATGTAGAAGGATGGCGGGTGTTCATTACAGGTCACATGTAAGTGACTGTGACTGGAGAGACGCACAGGCTGATCTGGATTTACAATGGTCGCAAAGCCCATACGCCCAATTTCTTTAGTCACAGCTACATATATGCCATGTTACCTGGACCGGAACTTTGCGTCATCGTGGTGCAATGTCGCCCACGTGGCCGCGGCTTCCGACGTCTTCACGGCCATAAACCCGGTATCCGCCAACATCGGCTTCCACTGGAAGTCGAGTAGGATCAACCGATGGCCGTGCAGCTCATCCGTCACCGTGATACGGAACTCGTAGGCCCGCTGTTGTAATGGTTGTGTGCAGAAGTAAATATAAACTATAATGATATGACAGTATGTTTGGGATAAGATGGCTGTTGTAAAGTTTGTGTGGATGAGTAAATATAAGCTAGAATGACAGGATAGAATGTTTGGGATAGGGGGCTATTGTAATGGTTTTGTGGAGAAGTAAATATAAACTAGAGATTATGTTTGTAAATCATGGGTATGCCCCCTGGCATAATGGACCATAAAAAATATGTCGAAGGTGACAACGGTCAAGGTGAGTGTTTGACAAATGGTCAGGTGTTTCAAATGTCCAAGTGTGGAAGCAATCCTTTGCGTAATCTTATTATATATTACATGTTGGAGAAACTCTTACAAACGTTTTGACGTAACGAAATGGTGGCTGAGTGTTTCGGCGACATTTCGAAGGTGACACAGGTGAATGTCGTGTTAATGGTGGCGCGAGTGTGAACAATGTTCAGGTGATTCAAGTGTCCAAGTATCGAAGAAATCCTTCTCGTAGTATTGAAGATATTACATGTTGCAGAAACTCTTACAAACTTGTCGACGCAACTACATGGCTATTAAGTGTTTCAGCGGCATTTCGAAGGTGACCAAGGTCAAGGTTGAATTAATGGTGGCGCGAGTGTGTGACAAATGTTCAGGTTATTCAAGTGTCCAAGTATCGAAGCAATCCTTCGCGTAACATTGAAGATATTACATGTTGGAGAAACTCTTACAAACTATTCGACGTAAATGTTCACGGACGGACGGACACGCTATTTTCCCCCAAGGACAGAACCGTTTTGATTAGCTTGCTCAACATATATTTATATAATAAGTATGTAGTTGCCAATGCTTAGTTATTACTAACTATGTGCTGAAAATGTTCGTCCAAATATGGCAAGTGTGGCCAGTGTACTATGAACACAGAAACAATGGAAGTGAAGTTTGTATTATTTCATATTATTCTTTTACATGATACGTGTATATGATTATTCTTACTAAAATATACTTACTTGAAATGAAACCTTACAATATTGGTGATACTATGTATGTCTGCAGCTGTGTGTCGGGTCTATTAAATAACTCGGTGTAATTTATAAACATATGTGTGTATCACTGTGGCTTCCATTTAGATGTCCTGCTTAATGTCGTTTGCTCGGGCTACAATTTTCTATTAATTTATTCATTATGATTTAGTCATTATATGTAGACGACTGTATAGGGCCCATTACTAGCTGATACGCTCAGTGGTGGGCTTTATGAAGCGCATGGGTACTATCGCTTTATATTATACAGGCTTAAAGTTTATATACGATTGTGCCGATGCTTGTAAATATACACTATAATGACTGGATATAATGTTTGGGGTAGGGCGACTGTTGTAATGGTTGTGTGAAGGAGTAAATATACACTATAATGACTGGATATAATGTTTGAGGGTAGGGCGACTTTTGTAATGGTTGTGTGAAGGAGTAAATATACACTATCATTACTGGATCGAATGTTTGGGGTAGGGCGACTGCTGTAATGGTTGTGTGAAGGAGTAAATATACACTGTAATGACTGGATACAATGTTTGGGGTAGGGCGACCGTTGTAATGGTTGTCTGAAGGAGTAAATATACACTATAATGATTGAATATATTGTTTGGGGTAGGGCGACTGTTGTAATGGTTGTGTGAAGGAGTAAATATACACTATAATGACTGGATAGAATGTTTGGGATAGGGGGACTGTTGTAATGGTTGTGTGAAGGAGTAAATATACACTATGATGACTGGATAGAATGTTTGGGGATAGTGGGGGACTGTTGTAATGGTTGTGTGAAGGAGTAAATATACACTATGATGACTGGATAGAATGTTGGGGTAGGGCGACTGTTGTAATGGTTGTGAAGGAAGGTATATACACTATGATGACTGGATATAATGTTTGGGGTAGGGCGACTGTTGTAATGGTTGTGTGAAGGAGTAAATATACACTATAATGACTGGATAGAATGTTTGGGGTAGGGCGACTGTTGTAATGGTTGTGTAAAGGAGTAAATATACACTATGATGACTGGATATAATGTTTGGGGTAGGGCGACTGTTGTAATGGTTGTGTGAAGGAGTAAATATACAATATAATGACTGGATATAATTTTGGGCCAGGCGACAGTTGTAATGGTTGTGTGAAGGAGTAAATATACACTATAATGACTGGATAGAATGAATGTTTGGGGTAGGGCGACTGTTGTAATGGTTGTGTGAAGGAGTAAATATACACTATAATGACTGGATAGAATGTTTGGGATAGGGGGACTGTTGTAATGGTTGTGTGAAGGAGCAAATATACACTATGATGACTGGATAGAATGTTTGGGGTAGGGCGACTGCTGTAATGGTTGTGTGAAGGAGTAAATATACACTATAATGACTGGATAGAATGTTTGGGGTAGGGCGACTGTTGTAATGGTTATGTAAAGGAGTTTATGATGGCACAAGTAGTGCCTGGAAACGAAACATATCTATAAATGCATACATGGTATATTATAATTTCACATCACTACAGCTCGCTGTGTTACTAATTGTGTTTCCGTTTGCAGTAATAGCATGTTGTCCAAGTATAGCCCATGTTTGTTACAGAATTTGTTATTTTTTAGTAGAAGAAACCTCAATGTCTTGGAAATGTTCTCACATCATGGTGCATGGAGCTAGCATTGGTCTTCCACTGTCCTTTACGCGAACGTTCACATATTTTAAAAAAATATTTGGGATACATTTACTATTGTCTCCTTTAACTTGTACATGTATTGAGAATACAGTTCCTCACCGTCATACATAGTTTTAATATTGGGAATCATGCAATACTATAATATTCCACATACATTATCCTTAAAGCCGCTGGTGACTAGTTATTTACATGTCGTCATTTCGTTTCTTCGTGGTGTAGCAACGAAGATCAAGAGCCGAAATTTCATGCCGCCGTTTCTAGGTCGCATAAAGACTAAATTTAAGGTTTTTATTTTCGTCGTGGCGTCAAAACTAAAAGAGGAACGATCCCTAACGAGCAACAATGGTTGTCTCACCGTTATATGTTTGAGCGCCATGGCGACGGGATTGGACGTGTTGCCGACGGCGGTTGTGAAGTGGAACTGCTGGGCCGCCAGTAGTGAGGACGTGACTATCCGTGGTACCGCACAGTGGTCGACATGGTCGGTCTCCCTGTTGACACATGTTACAGCGAATATTACTTAATAGCGATACTTATAGACACTGATTAAAACTATATTATATTAACTAAGAAATATCAGGGATTATGGTATGTGACGTTGGTTTGAGGAAATACCACATTACATACAAGCTTTATATATGCATAACTAAGATAACGACATAAACTGTTCTCATGATACACAACTCAGATGGAACTTACAAAAAATTGAAACTTATACGGTATGTTTGCAAGAGGCCACACTTTGACGCTTTCAGCATTAAACGGCTACCACCCAATTTAGTCATGGGGCTAACTGTGAACCCGTGGACACGTCAATATGCCAGCATTTTGACCTAATCTTGTCATACCCATTATTATCACATTGACCTATCCACGGGCGATGCTAAAAACATGATAGCTGTATGGAATTTCAAAATGGCTTTGTGGATGCATTGTCAGTAATGTCACACCCAGCTAGGCAATGTATTGCAGGCTGTGACTGACTTGTGTGTAACCAGGTCAACGATAGGTTCTGCTCTGTTTGTGATCGATCGCCCACGTACAATCAACAGTTCAAGCCAATTGCATTTCCATCTCTCATTGAAATGACACACGAGGCATATACATACGTACATGTATGTGTCAGGTGGTGCCGCTATTAATCTTTTACACTATTCCGCGAATATATCACGTTATATATGTAATAGAAATCTTTCACCAACTTCCCGGTGTCCTGGTACTTCGGCAATGGATCCGAGATTTGATTCGATAAATGTGCAGACAGTTCGCGTTCTGGGTACTTGTCTCCGGAAACCAATTAATGAAGACTGCTTCAATTCTAGCCTCATTGCATAAACATGCATATGCACAGAACCTTCCCGTGTCTACCGTAGGGGAGTTCACTCCTATTGGGCCAATGTTGTACATGCAGTTCACGCTCTTGGTACTTGTGTGAGTAAACCAACCGTGGTGTGAAATGTCTATATTTCACTAGTTTCTAACGGTGCTCGAGAAATATTGACAATACACACCACTCTATAAACATATTGTTTTACTAATTCCCTATTTAGACGTGGCTGACAACTAGTTTTTATGGTTGTGAAATAGTTTCAAGTTCCTGGGGATCACGTGCCTGGGAAATTGTTTCATGTGCCCGGGAAATAGGTTCACGTGCCCGGGGCGTTGTTGTCAAATTGGCATACTTTTCAGTTTTAGCGTCACGTTGCGTCGTGCTAACGGAAAAGAAGAAAGAAAAAAACTAGCAACGTGACGCGTCACAATCTCCCGGAAGTTGGTCCATTAGAAGTCTCTCGTGGTGTTCTAAGTTTGGTGACCTATTTATTACCTGCCTATATTAATTTACAGGTTGGATAGTAAAATAAATAGATCATGGTAATTCTGGGAACAATCGAAACTATTATCCGTACGGCATTGGGTCGTCCACAGCACCTTGGGGCTACACATGTAGTTGTAGCGGTTCCTCGAATGACCATGAAATAACTGAAAAACATTACAATAAAACTAACAACTGAATACGAGTTGAATACAAGCGAAATACCGGTTTTGTTTACATACTTATTACACGTGTATACTACGGTATGTACTACACCATGTTATTGCTCTACGCATTTTATACCATAAGAATATAAAAAGTACCTGATACAAATGTATAACTTGGGCGAACACGGTGACTAACATGACGTGATGCTTCTTCCGTCACAACATTGTATAAGTTCCGGGTGGTGGATAACATGACCTTTCATAGACATGTCTCTAAAGCCCGTGATCTTGAACAACACCATCACGTCTCCGTTCACCTATAATGTTATATAATACGTGCGTACTATCCCCGTGGCTTTGAAGTCGAACATTTCCACACTTGTAGTGCGAGTCAGTGCCGGTAATGCATGTTATATATGTGGCTGTGCCTGGAGAAATGGGTTTATGGGGTTTCCGACCAGTGTATATCCAGATCAGCATATACATCCGCACAGTTTGATCAGGATCTTGAACGTTTGCCATTCCATCGCAGCACCGTTAAACGCAATTGTCGCGGTACGTAACTCACTGAGGGGAGGAAGTGTGTATTTGTGCCCGGCTAGTTCAGTCGGTTAGAGCGATGGTACGGTAAACCAGAGGTCCCGGGTTCGAGCCCCGGGCCGGAGCACATTTTTCTCACCCTGTGACATTTGGCGCCCAACGAGGGACCGTGACTGATATATATACTACCCAAAATGTACCAAATCTATGGAATTCAGAGACGAATTAAATATAGAATTCGGGAACGAATTCCAATTTGGCGGGGAAGTATGTCGCGGTACGTAACTCACTGAGGGGAGGAAGTGTGTACTCGTGCCCGGCTAGCTCAGTCGGTTAGAGCGATGGTACGGTAAAACAGAGGTCCCGGGTTCGAGCCCCGGGCCGGAGCACATTTTTCTCACCCTGTGACATAATAATGCAAGGTAAAAAGATAAAACACGGTACGTTTGTAAGTGTTGTGGTTGGAAAATTGTCCTATAGGTGTAATAATAAACTACAAACGTATGAGGCTGGAAACTGTCCCTATACTGTACATGAATGTACAACGAACTGTAAAAACGCACCGTTATGCATGTATGAAAGCTACTGTCAATCACGCATATATAGAAGTCGCCAACATACGGTGACACCGAGTGTAGACTTAGCCATCACGGAGTTGTGTTAAACCGTTTGAATTTCTTTAGCGGGAGTTGTCTCCATCTTACAATGTTGACATAGCTTTCACAATCGTTTGAAACAGCACGGGAAACGGTATCTTACCTTTACCGCAGATGCAATATATTAATATGCCATCTTAGTAGCTTTATATTTGTTTTAGGTCTATACGTGCTCGTCATGTAGAGTATTGTCAAGCATGTATTCATGTAGTTAACTGGTTAATAATCGGTGATCGGGGGCCCGTTTCTACTAAAATGTTCGTAAGTGCAAATTTAGGATCGTCTGGAAATTTCAATTGATGGATTTACATTTATTGAGCATAGCTTGCATATGCAGCCTACGCTCTATAAATGTAAATCCAATAATTGTTCACAAGAAAACAGTGTTAATGTGAGATTTACAGAATATCATAAGTTTACACTTACGAACATGTTAGTTGTACAAAGTTTAGTGAACTGGGTTATACTGGAAGCAATTACTGAGACCGTAGCTGTTGGTTGTACATGATTTGATAATAGTGTAGTACATGTTGTATGTGGACAAGATACGACGGCAGATAGTAGATAATACATAATATATAGTACTAGTACAATAGTATATAGTATTACTCAAAATATTTATTTGAACGGAGTTCAGTTGAACCTCGTAGCAGGTATGCATCAGGTAATTGCGGAAACGTAAGACTTCAAGTACTCCCTATGGACGATACGGGGGTACTTGATGTGTTACTTGTCCGCAATTATGCACCTGGGAGGTAATGGACAAAGTGTCTGCAGTATCATAATTGGCCAAACAATAGACAAAAACGCTCAATGTTAGCTATATTTCTCCAGCACACTCGAGTAGTATAGACACCCCTTTGGTGCCAATTAGTAAAAATGGCGTAAAATGTAAGTCTATGGGAAGCAGGACTTTTATTCCAAACAAAATATAACACTGGCGTATATAAACACAATTCAGCCATGCGAGTACATGTATGGAAGTTGCTCTCACCCACACACACCGCCTCCCCTCATACATAGGAGTGTGTAATAGTATGTAACTGTTAGGGAAAGGTTTTAAGAAATATGCTATTTCATATAAAACAATTTGGTTAACAGTGAAATACAGTATTTCTGTAAATATCGACCAACTGACATACATGTATTACATTCGACGACTTGTGATTCACATATATATTGGTGGAAAAAAGTCCCTTTACTCAATTGTTGACGGTGGACAATGCATTTTTTTTCTTTTTGTTGTATCATCAACTACTATTACAATTTTATCAAGAAAAGCAAACGCCACATCGTCTAGCATGCCAGATTTACACCTAAACATGTCACTGAGGTCAAACTTGAAATTAGCATAATGTGTAAGTTTCTGTCATTATGTAAAAAGAAAAATCTTGATTGGGATGTTAATTTTCAGTTATGCATATAGAAATATCCATGTTACAATCTACGCATCCTGTGACGTCACGCTTTACTGAACAATGAAACTAATGCACTTAACGTAATGCTATATGTGACGCCAACCTACACAATATGCATGTATAACGATGAAAGTGATATAATAGGAATATATAAAAGGGGACAATACTTTTGTCCATGAGTATACATGTAGCCGTTATTTCACCTGACATTCCCCTGCACTTTACTTGGTCTACTTATAGCCCGGTTCGTCCGCCTGTACGAGGAGACAATCTGCGAGCTTTAAATCAGTGATTATCGGCATAGGCAGTTTGTGGTATGAGCGGCAAGACGCTCTTTAATTCATACCACATTTTATTATTATATTCAACATCTAGAAGGTAGGACACTCGCCATCTTTTCAACCAACGGAAGTGGTATTAGTGTACCTTGTGCCCGGCTCGCTGATTCAATGATTGTAACAAGCGAGAAGGCCCTGCTGGTCCCGGCCTTCGCTCGCTTTACAATTACTGAATCAGCGAGCCGGGCCCACGGTAAATACTCCACTTCCGTTGGTTGAAAAGATGGCGAGTGTCATACCTTCCAGATATTAAATATCAGAATAAAAGTAGGTATGATTTAAAGAGGCTTTTCTCGTTCATACCACAAAGTGCCTATGATTATCGGCCGTACATGAGGACAATCATGCTCTACAGTACATGCATTTACCCCCACCCCACCCAATAGCCGTGTAAACGCAGTTAAATTCGGAATCATCGATTACACAAAGAAATAGCGTTATCATAGTACGTGGCCAGTGACTGAGATCCCTGCCACTCGGAGGTTCCAGTCCCTGGCTGTATCAATGTACATGATCACGTGGTTACAACAACAACAACGTCGCCCACTCCAAAGTAAGTATTAATTGATATTTTCCTTAATATGCAACGGATTTTGATGAAATATGGCGCAGCATGAGATGCATTTGGTGGTGCAGGGAGTTCGGCACATACTTGTGTCGTTTTTTGTGAAGATTGGGTCTACCGGGTAGACACGGAAATCGATTCTTCGCAAAAACAAA
The DNA here is from genome assembly GCA_029237695.1 of Conchocele bisecta. Lineage (NCBI taxonomy): Eukaryota > Metazoa > Mollusca > Bivalvia > Lucinida > Thyasiridae > Conchocele > Conchocele bisecta. Next base: position 1,071,069 of record CM055266.1, read on the forward strand.
AAGTTTGGGCGAAAATACAGAGACCACCAAATGCAGCTTAACAAGACGCGTTTGATGTGCCATATTTCATCAACATCTGTTACGTAATAAGGACAATATAAAATAATACCTAATTTGAATCAGATGGATTCTGGAAGTTTCAGTACTTGTTGTTGTTGTTAGTACCACGTGATCATACACCTTGAGAATAGGAACAAAACAAAACAGTTTATTTGCAATTTGTTTCGTGTTTCGGAAGCTGGGAGGGAATTAGTGACACAATGTTTATACTACTGGAAAACAACTAGCGTGTTAACGCTTAATATCATAAACAAGTTTTGCAATAGATGGTTGCCAATTGATTTTATTTAAATTAATTACATTAGCGTCTATAATAGCATTTATTTTTCTAAATTTGGTATATTATTGACATTTCACAACAGAAAAATAAATACATTTACAACTTTTACCTTACTGATACATGTATAGCGACACACCAAATTATAACAAGCCAAATTATCTTCCCTGCTTAACACAGTTTCTGATAGCATTTACTTGAATATAGCGCATGTTTTTGGGAATGTGATCAAATAAAATGGTCCGATTGATTGATGTATGTCATTTACCCGTGCATAAAGCGACAACACACACATTAAGTATCTGATACATCAGTTGAGACATAGTCGTGTTAAAGCAGAGTATATCAGGGCTCCAGATAAGGAATTAGTAATTGAGTATTTTCACTCCATCATTTCTGAAGCAATTGGGTATTTCAAAATTTTGATTGGGTAAAATAAGGATTACACATTAACAGTCAGCAATTATTGAATAGTTTGCTTCTAAATGAAAACATGTATTGGCATTTCATTATAATTGTCTCCTTGGAGACAATTCTAATGAAATACCAAGATGTGTTTTCATTGAAAATAAGAAAAATGTGCTATATAATGGAATTTCCACATTTGCTATGAACATTACGTCAACTTTCGATTCCAATTGCAAAACAAATCGCAGTTTCAGTAAATAGTTTTCATGAAAAGTCGCACATTATATAATCAGATGACTTTCTCTGATGTTTTATTGTGAAACGAACATGTTCGATAACTACAGATTAGTGTATTGACTTGCGATCGTCGGTAACAATAACTGTAGATAGCGGCGTACCGTATCTCGGGCGACGGTACGAAAAGCTCGGACAGAAATGAACACGGAGATGACACGTTTATTTTTGTACCTATGATGTGTGTCATATTTACCAGTAACCCATGTTGTGACTGGCAGCCTGACTGAATTATTGGTTGTTAGTTGATTGCTTGTTTGGTGGTTAGTTGGTTGTTTGGTTGAATGGCTGCTGACCGGGTGGCCGGATGGCTGGCTAGTTGGTGTGGGTTTTGTGGTTGTTTAGTGGTTGGTTGTCTTGCCGATGGGTTTTGCAGGGCTGTGTTGGGTTGGGTTGGTTGGTATGTTTGTGGGTTGGTTGGTACCCGCACCACAACTATTTCCTAGACCTTAGCTGTATTTGCGTGATGTTTTGTGAGGTCCACGACAATCGTTTGGCACGGGGATCATGGTCATTTAGCTGAGTTGAGGTGTCCGGTTTAGAGAGGTTTCACTGTACTACATTCTTCAAAGTAATGGTGAAATAGAGCATATTGCATGGGTGATTTAATAATATATATATTGAACGAGTTACTGATTTAATAAGAAACGAGGCTATGCCGAGTGCATCATCATATATGGAAGCCGTACTGGACACCGAACGTGTTTTCTGTTTTATTATATGTATTGAGTACTAGTAGCCGCAGTATACTATATTAAAGGTACATGCCCACTCAGTAGGCACAAACTGTTCCTTATATCAGAGACATCATCTGAGACATGTTCTGGCAAAATAAACATTCATTCACCATTACCCCACGTATTGATTGGCATTATTATACATTTTATATCGGACGTAAATTTCCACACTGATATCAGGGGCGATAACAGTGTTTCCTTAAAATGTTAACGGACATTACTATTTATTCTCTGTATTTATTTTTTGATCTGTCGAAAATATTGTTTTTTCAGGTGACGCATTTAATTAATATAAATAATTAAAAAAGATCATTCCTCATTTGTATATGAAAATAGCCTGACACCACCGTGCGTCACTATCAGTAAAATAAATATTACTAAATGATTATTATAATATCTGTATAGCGGGCACTTTTAACTTTTAGAACTTGTAGAATAGTGACACAATTATACATTTATTTAATTCCTATAAAGAACACTTTGTGCCTACTGAGTGGGCATGTACCTGTAAGACCGTTCTAAATACATAACGCGTTTTCTGTATATACAATATACAATGTACATGTGTTTATTATTTATTATTGGTTATACTGAATTGAATCTTATTTCCGTTAATTCGACTAATGTTTATAATGTCTAGTGTATTTCATTTTCTTTTTCTTCTTTGCATACTGCAACACGGCCTTTCGGCGATTATGTGCAGGATCATATTTTATTCAAACATGCCCGAATCCACGACCGTAGGAGCTGTGCAAGCAGTCCGACAGCCTATACCACTCGGTCACGCGCTGCACAATATAACTATATCATTTGGGAAGCTTAATTCTTCATCATCGTGTATAGTGTTTAAGAAAATATATTTCCATTCAAAACTACGGAGCCCCGCAGGGGACGTATAATTATTTTTTTCCTTATTAATTCGTTCCCACGAAATAACAAATCATTCCCTCAATTTAACAATTTCGTAATTGTTAATTCGTGCCAACGAATTGTTAAATTGATGGAACTAATTGTTAATTCGTGCCAACGAATTGTTAATTCGTGCCAACGAATTGTTAATTCGTGGGAACGAATTGTTATATCGTGGGAACGAATTATTACTTCGTGGGAACGAATTGTTAAATTGAGGGAACGAATTGTCATTTCGTCGTAACGAATTGTTAATTCGAGGGAACGACTTGTTATATCGTGGGAACGAATTATTAATTCGAGGGAACGAATTGTTAAATTGAGTGAACGATTTGTTATATCGTGGGAACGAATTATAATTCGAGGGAACGAATTGTTAAATTGAGTGAACGAATTGTTATATCGTGGGAACGAATTAATACAAAAAGGAAGTCTACGTCCACTGCGGGGCTCCGTAGTTTTGAATGGAGATATATTTTCTTAAAACACTATGCACGATGAAAACTCCATGTACCATGCGTGGCTCCGTACAAAACAGTTTTATAATGAATTTAATAAATAATAGTAAACCAAAAACTCTATTGCACTAAAAGTTATTTTTCGCCACAAGACGATTCCATTGACGTAAATAAATTGCATGTTTGTGTGTTTATGGTTATAGGTGCGTGTTTATGTATGGTTAAATAAACGGTATCAACTTTCGACGTCATTTACGGAAAATGTCATGACATATATGCGTATATATGTGTGTGCATGTGTGTGCATGTATGTCTAACCAATGCGCTACAATTAGATAATACACTGATGCCATTTAGTACGGAGCCCCGCAGGGCACATGGAGTTTTTATATTAATTCGTTCCCTCTAAATAACAATTCGTTCCCTCAATTTAACAATTCGTTCCTTCGCATTAACAAATTCGTTCCCACGATATAACAATTCGTTCCCACGAATTCCCCAAGGAAACGAATTGTTATTTCATGGGAACGAATTGTTAAATTGAGGGAACGAATTGTTAATTTGTGGGAACGAATTGTTAAATGGCGGGAACGAATTGTTATTTCCTGGGAACGAATTGCTATTTCGTGGGAACGACTTAATAAAAAAAAAAGAATTCTACGTCCCCTGCGGGGCTCCAGTAATTTAGTGCCTAATTATGATGTGTGGTGCTGTCCGGGGACGGGCATGACGTGGTTACACTTACTTAGAGACATGACAGTTCGCATGTGTATCAGAACTTTCAGTAATTGTTTTCATATATATCACGTAAAACATCCGACTGTATCTGTCATCCGACTGTATACTGCTAGTAGGAGCGAAGTCCAAGTAACAATTTAGCGTTTAGTTAACTTTCCAACCAAGTATGTTTTCATATTACCAATGCTATTCTTAAATAGAGACTTTGAACATGACTTGATTATCAGTATGACGGTGTTGAGCTTGTCATAGTCTTCACTTTCTCGTATAAATACATGTGTCGCGCATGTAAAGCGATAAATATTGATGTTTGTTAATATTTTGAAAAAATGCGGTTATTTCCCATGACCTCAAAAGTATTAAAATCCGCCATTCAAATAATAAAAATAATGCCAATAAGTGTAGCAGTAATACAAATTAATTGTTATTTGTGTATATTAATAACATGTCTAATTGTGGAAACAATAAAAGATAACCCCTACAAACAAACTCTTAGATATTGGAGCACTACTGAAAACTGCGAATCGATGAGAGATGCAAAATATCTCTATCGGGTCTTGCAAGCAAACATTACATACTTTCAAGAAAAGACTTGTCCTCTTCGGGCAACAAAATGGAGGTCACGCTGAATGCATTCTGTCATTTTGCCATGC
>CM055266.1:1076102-1107903 GCA_029237695.1 Conchocele bisecta
TCATTTTGCCATGCTGATTCTATTCATTATAATAATTTATGTTGGAGCGTGCTGGTGTATTATGTACACACACATCGAATCTCACATCCCCATGCTTCATTGTGTATATAATATTAGATTATGTACACCAAGAAAATATATATTATTACAATTTAAATATGTGACATGTTTTTTGGAACACCCTGTATGTATATCTCACTTGCCATAATTTCAAATAAATAATATATATATATTGTTTAAACTAAATTATTTTTCAAAATTATTGTTCTTTTACATAACATATACTCTTTGCAGGTCCTAAGAAGTACAAGATGTGTCCAGAAAAACGATACAAATATTGGATTTACATTTATCGAGCATAGGCCATATGCAGCCTACGCTCAATAAATGTAGATCCAATATATACAATTAACTTAAATGATGTTTTTGTTTCATCACTGCCTCAGAGGGAAATCGACTAAAATACAGGCGAATGTTTTGGATATGTGAACAGCCAAAAACAGGCCAATGTCGCCTCAACTCGGGTATTATATTTATTATAACATTTTTATTATTCCACCGATTTTTATTAAATAAAGCGCATGGGGGGAGGGGGAGTGTCAGACAATTGTGTGTAATCCGGACGTACTGACGTACACTACATTTGCTGAGATAGAAGACAAATATAAACTATTATATTTCCTAATTTACTTACAACTACATTGTCTGTGAATCAGCTCAGAAAGTCACAGAGGGATGTACATCCGGATGCAGGTGAATGTTTTATATACAGTGAAACCTCGCTAAATCCTACACCCTGGTTATATACAGTGAAATCTCGCTAAATCCTACACCCTGGTTATATACAGTGAAACCTCGCTAAATCCTACACCCTGGTTATATACAGTGAAACTTCGCTAAATCCTACACCCTGGTTATATACAGTGAAATCTCGCTAAATCCTACACCCTGGTTATATACAGTGAAACCTCGCTAAATCCTACACCCTGGTTATATACAGTGAAACTTCGCTAAATCCTACACCCTGGTTATATACAGTGAAATCTCGCTAAATCCTACACCCTGGTTATATACAGTGAAACCTCGCTAAATTCTACACCCTGGTTATATACAGTGAAACCTCGCTAAATCCTACACCCTGGTTATATACAGTGAAACCTCGCTAAATTCTACACCCTGGTTATATACAGTGAAACCTCGCTAAATCCTACACCCTGGGAGCTCCCGTATCGTATGGATTGAATGTTCACGTACTTATCTGTCATCATCGATATTTTCACTCTATAGCCCACCCATGTTCTGGGCCACGGTCAAATGTCTTAGACATTTTTGTTATTTTTTCTTTTAAATTTGCGTTAAAGTTTGTTTCAAGTTTTAGCTTTTGAGTGGTGACTTCTTTTTCCATGACGTTATCTTACCATTTATATACTGGCCATACGTCGACAGGGCGTATATTGTGACCATCGACACTCTTATATCTCAAGACAAGTATATGTTGTGACCACTCATTTGAACCGTCTCGACGAGACGGTTCAAATGGTGGTCGCAACATGTACATGTAATTCTGATTAGAGGTAAAACAATATATTTAAGAAATAGCGTATCCACGGCGTGTAGTGCATTCAAGGTAAACGGGACGCTGACCATCGAGACTTGCAAATCGCAAACCATTGTTATCACCCGAACGTTCGATAGGCCTGCTGATACTACATGTTATACATGTATATAGTTATATAGAGTATAATATACTATAATATAATATAAACACCATCTATGGGACAATCGACGTGATAAAACCCGCATTTCGCATTAAAACGGTTTGAAATTTCTTTGATAAATTGCGAGCTTGCTTATGAATATAATTGCAATCATTGCATAATATTCATATACACGTACACTGTTCGCAAACCGGACTGACTGGCTGATCTGGGGCTACACTGGTCGCGGACATATTTCTGTCGGTTTGTTTTGCAGCGCGAATTACACGATCAAACAGTTGCACGACTAGACGTGTTTCATCTAATTGTTTATATATTGTTTTAAGTCGGCGGTAATAGTTTAAAAGAAAGTGAATCTTTAATTTAAAATACTGATTGACGGCTCAGCATTCGATGTATATATCTACATGACAGTATTGGAACATTGTGAAAATGGAGATTTGGCATGTTTTAATTGTTTTTGCAATACTCATTAGTGAAGGATCGAAGGTAAGCTATGGTTGTCACATTTATTTCTTAGTTTCAAATATATTTTATTATGGATAGGGTACATGTACTTAGCACACAACTCATAAATATACGATCTAACTAATGTTTAACCCTTTCAACCCTAAGGAACTGGAATGGACTGTGATATGTTCCGACCAATCCAATGGTCACAAAATGATTTTCAGATTCGTCCATTTATGAAAAGGGGGTGTTTTTGTTCTAAGAAATATTAAAATTACTTTCAAAAAGTGCAGATCCTGATGAGACGGCTCGTTACGAGCCGGCTCATCTGGATCTGCACTTTTTGCATAAACCGCTGTAGCGGGATTTCGGGTTCAAAGGGTTAATCATCAAAATGTCAGTGTGTATAACTGAAGGGGTCAGTGGAAGAAGGGGACTAAGTCCGTAAAGGACTCAGTCTCCTTCTATATCTGACCCATTCATTCATGTAATACGCCCACAAACTACTGATATAACTAGCAGTTACATTTGCAAACTAATAAACATAAAATGTGTTTCCGCATGTTTACATGTCGGTCGGTAGGTCGGTGTGTCGGTCGGTTGGTCAGTCGGTGGTGGGTCGGTCTGTGAGTCGGTTGGTTGGTGGGTCGGTGGTGGGTCGGTCGATGGGTCGGCGAGTCGGTGGGTGGGTCGGTTGTGGGTTGGTCGGTGGGTCGGTGTGTGGGTCGATTGTGGGTTGGTCGGTAGGTCGGTGGGTCGGTGGGTGTCAGTTCGGTCGGTGGGTCGGTGGGTGGGTTGGTCGGTGGTTCATTGTGCTGGTTGGTCGGTGGTGGGTCGATGGGTGGGTCGGCGAGTCGTTGGGTGGGTCGGTTGTGGGTTGGTCGATGGGTCAGTTGTGGGTCGGTTGTGGGGTCGGTTGTGGGTCGGTGGGTGGGTCAGTGGTGGGTCGGTGTGCCGTTGGTCGGTCGATCGAACCTATGTAAACTCCAATGTAACTATTGTATTCCATATGCGACATGCCATGTGATTTTGTAACTAATGTTCAATCTTTCATGGAAAATATTTACAGAAACTGTGACGTCGTTTGTTAACGAAGTTTTCATAGCAAATATGGAATTTCTCTTACATTTCAGCCAGTATAGATTACATAAATATAACGGTGAATTACACCACTCGGCAGCAGTAGTTTACACCACTCTCGTGCTTACCATTGGAGAAATGACGTCAGTAGCGTTACAATGACGTGTTTGCTTCGGTCAATCACATGCTGATCTCAGACACACCCTCCCTGAATCGCGAGACAGTCGCTTTCGCAACGACCAGCCTCCAGAAATTAATTCGCCTCTTGGCCACATTTTACGCTTTGTTTTTATAAGTAATACTGTATCGTGTAAGAAATTTAAGAAACGTTTATTTAACCAGATGAGCTGATTATTTTTAAATAATCCCCTCGTGATTGGGTCCTACCGCTAAACAAACTCGGTTCGCTACGCTCACTCGTTTGTTTCGCGTCAGGACCCAATCGCTCGCGAGTATTTGAAGATAATCAGCTCACCTGGTTAAATAAACATTATCTATTTCGTAGTCAACTTTCGACGTCATTTACGGAAAGTGCAAAATACGACGTGTCTCATATTATATCCACATACATTGGTCAATAGTTGTATTCACCTGATCAAGTACCAGCATTGTCATGTACATGTATAAACTAAACTAAACGTGTATCATTTCCAAATGACAGGCGTCTGCTGACGACAATCAAGTCCTAGCACGTGACGTTCGGTCTGTTTCTGGCATTTCGAATCCGTGCTCTTCCAACCCATGCAGGACAGGGGGTATATGTAAACAGACCGGATCCACGTACACGTGCTCCTGCTATGCTGGGTATGTCCCTCCAAATTGTGTCGACCGGAACGAATGTACCCTGGCGCCCTCTATCTGTCATAACGGCACATGCGTGAACACTCCAGGCTCGTTTACCTGCCGATGTTCTCACGGATTCTACGGTCATCACTGCACGAGTAGAGACCCGTGTGATGGACATCCATGTCTAAACGGCGGTACATGCACTGATTTGGCCAACGGCTCATACAAATGTAGTTGTTATCCCGGGTTTCTGCATCCAAATTGCGATGATAGAGATGAATGCAAAATGTCGGCGAATATTTGCCACAACGGTACATGTATAAACACGCCAGGTTCATTCAAGTGTAAATGTTCTGATGGATTCCATGGCAGCCATTGTACTGTCATCCACGCTTGTGACAGGACACCGTGTCTAAACGGCGGCTCGTGCATCGATATGTCAGACGGATCACATAAATGTACGTGTTACCCAGGGTTTCTGCAGTCAAATTGCGAGGACAGAAATGAATGCGAGATTGCCGCGAGTATTTGCCACAACGGGACATGTGTAAACACGCCGGGGTCATTCAGGTGTAACTGTAATGAAGGATTCTATGGCAGCCACTGCACGAGTAGAAAGCCATGCGACGGATATCCGTGTCTAAACGGCGGCACGTGCACTGATTCGGATAACGGATCATACAAATGTACGTGTTACCCAGGGTTTCTGCAGCCAAATTGCGATGATCGAAATGAATGTGAGATTGCCGCGAGTATTTGCCACAACGGTACATGTGTAAACACGCCAGGGTCCTTCAAGTGTAAATGTTCTGAGGGATTCTATGGCAGCCATTGTACTGTCACCCACGCTTGTGACAGGACACCGTGTCTAAACGGCGGCTCGTGCATCGATATGTCAGACGGATCATACACATGTATGTGTTACCCAGGGTTTCAGCAGCCAAATTGCGAGGACCGAAATGAATGTGAGATTGCCGCGAGTATTTGCCACAACGGGACATGTGTAAACACGCCGGGGTCATTCAGGTGTAACTGTAATGACGGATTCTATGGCAGCCACTGCACGACTAGAGAGCCATGCGACGGAAATCCGTGTCTAAACGGCGGCACATGCACTGATTCGGATAACGGGTCATACAAATGTAGTTGTTATCCCGGGTTTCTGCAGCCGAATTGCGATGATAGAGATGAATGCAAAATGTCCACGAATATTTGCCATAACGGTACATGTATAAACACGCCAGGTTCATTCAAGTGTAAATGTTCTGATGGATTCCATGGCAGCCATTGTACTGTCGCCCACGCTTGTGACAGGACACCGTGTCTAAATGGCGGCTCATGCACCGATATGTCCGACGGATCATATAAATGCCGTTGTTTTCAAGGGTTTCTGCAACCAAATTGTGCGGACAGGAATGAGTGCGATATCTCAGCGAGTTTGTGTCACAACGGGACATGTATAAATACACCAGGATCATTTCATTGCAATTGTTCTGCTGGGTATGAGGGGGCTCGCTGCACACAGGACGTCAATGAGTGTGGCAGGAGCCCTTGCTTACATAGCTCCCCATGCACCAACACCGTAGGGTCATACCACTGCACTTGTTATGCCGGCTACATGCCGCCAGATTGCCACGATCAGGACGAGTGTTCGTTGTCGCCAGGAATATGCCATAACGGAACCTGTGTAAACACGGTCGGCTCCTTCATGTGCTCTTGTGCGGACGGATACACCGGGCGCCGCTGTACCGCCGACAGAAACGAATGCACCAACAACCCGTGTCAACGCGGCACGTGTGTGAATACAATTGGGTCGTTTCACTGCGCTTGTCCTACCGGATTCAACGGACTGCATTGCGAACGTGACATAAATGAATGCCAAACGAAAATAAGTGTTTGCAGCAGACATGCCACATGTTCGAATACAATCGGCTCATACACCTGTCACTGTAACGCAGGGTTTTCACCTCCGGCATGTATCGACAACAACGAGTGTCAATTTCATCCGTGCGTTAACGGCACTTGTATAAACACACCCGGGTCGTATTACTGTAATTGTTCTAAAGGGTTCACAGGGATACATTGTGAAACAAATGTTGACCAATGCAAGAATATTCATTGCCAACACAACGGAACGTGCGTAAACGCGGCAGGGTCTTATACATGCATGTGCCCGCCCGGTATTGACGGCCCAACGTGCGGGTCTGACGTGGACGAATGTAGGTCAAGGCCATGCCTGAATGGTGGTCAGTGCGAAAATACCATCGGATCATATAGGTGTACATGTGAGTCGGGATACACGGGCGCGGATTGCCATGGTGATATCAATGAATGCTTGGTAACCTCGTGTTTGCACGGTGGAGCCTGCGTAAATGTTATAGGTTCTTACTACTGTGTGTGTAAGAGCGGATATACTGGACAAATGTGTTCAGTTGCCATGACTACCACCACTACATTAGTAACGGGCCATAGTACAACAATGCCGGTTAGTAGAAAAACTACAACGCCGACAACGAGCACAGTTACAGCATCGACAGTTCGTACGGACAAACATACAATGAAAACATCGAAAGCAAGGACAACGGCCACGAACACGATTACATCCAAACCAATAGCCACAACTCAAACATCAACCACACCACGAATCACGACTCACACAGAAACAACAACACGAGTCACGACAACGATAACGCCCACAACGATACCAAACACACGCCGAAAAGAAACGAAAACAACAGTAATAAAACAGACAAAGACCACGACACCAAAACCCACTGCAAAAAATATCATAACTACAAGAGATGCCACGTCAGTGGTAGCATCTCAGACTTCGTCTACTCGAAAAAACAGTCAACAGGGCACTAACAGTAAACAGACAACAAAACGTGGCAAGATAACAACGAATAAAGCTCGGACTGACACAGCTGCTGTATCAGCAACTAACAAAACGATGACAACAACCCCGTCGCCAAAAGCACCATCGACATCGGCATCAACACCGGTTATGAATATACATACAACATCTGTACAACACGACACGGACAGAATTGCACTGAAACTATCGAATCCGGACAACAGCAAGGTATGTCAAATGATATCACACATGCACAGTACGGGAGGTGTACGGGATTACTGTACGTGGGTGATCCAATACGTCGTACCATATTTATATTTAGCGACATAATGAAAATGATATTCAACTTAACCATATGTATTCATTTATTGTTATATTTCCTGTGATAGATGACTTATTTCCAATTAGTTGGTAACCTGGCAACCCCCATTGCTATGCAACACTTATTTATTATCAAACCTGAGCAACGGGCGTTTCATAGAAAACCTATCCGTAGTATTGTATGAGCCAAACATCTTCTTTTCCTACTTCCTTGGCTATATTTTCACATGCAATTTGGCTATTCCCGACATTGATATATATTTCTGTTTTCTATACAATATGCATACATGAAGGTCAATATTCTGCATCTATGGTTGTTGTCTTAAACCCACATCGTTTGGTCTGGCAACGCGATATACACGTGTCAACATCAATATAACACGGGTAATATGCCACAAACGGCGTGCAAGTGGTAACCAAATCGACTGCTTTAGAAAACAATCTCCAGATGTTATTATTTCTCTGTCCTTGATGGTCGTTGAGCCCGATTGGCATTTTGACAGTTGTCGCTTTATACCTATACTATTCTAGGTTTCTTTACCACTTACACAGAGTTTCTTTCAATTAAGCTAGGACCAACATTCATTGTGGATGGTATCAATATTTATCCCATCAACACAGGACGTATGTGCCATGAAACACGGTGCCGTGAAACATTTTTGATATCCTGTCAATCCGACTGCGTATGAATATGTGCGGTGGCTGGGGTTATTTTTATTTAATTTTAAAGCTATTTGTAGGTGTTGACGGGATAAATAGAATAGTATGTTAGTGCCGTGAATGGGAAAACAATATCTGGCGCGGCACGGAAACGGGATGTGCTCGGCAGAGCTTCGCCCATCCCGTTTCCTGAGCCTTGCCAGAGATGTTTACCCATTCACGGCACTAACCTACTATTCTCTATCAGCACAGTAAGTGACAGGCATAAACACATGTATAAATCAATGCAATAATACCGCACGTGCAATGTATGTGTTTTCTGATAGTCGTGTTTGGCGATTATCATGGATCCCTTGACTATTATTATTCATTTCAGGCATGGTCCACCACCCATTGGTGGGTGTTTGTCGTGGTGGGCGTGGTTCTCGTGGCCAGTGTAGCAACGGGGATCATATTCATAGTCAGACGGAGGAGGTATGTTGTCGTGGCATCATTTGCGGGAAGTAACTTGTTATTTGTGTTTGTGTATTTGTGGGTGTTTGTCGTGGTGGGCGTGGTTCTCGTGGCCAGTACAGGAACTGAGATCATATTCATAGTCAGACGGAGGATCATAGTAAACGTTTCACCCATATGACACTGGAATGGAATCTCCCACGCCAATGCATATGTTATTCCATTAGTAAAAGTGTGAGTTTGTAATATTTATAATCAGTTATGCGGCGACGCGTTAGCGGAGCCGTACAACTGATTCTCAGACCACACAATCTCACACATACAGCTCCAAATCGAAAAATAAAGCATGGTTATCCCCATTATAATGTATTCCACACGGCTAATAACCAGCATTTTGAGTCTCGTCTCTTTTTTGAAAGCGAATTGCGAACTGCAAAGCATTCCGCTGATAATAACATTTGAATTTAATACTGATAAGTACATGTATATGCAATTCTAAATGACAATATGTACACCTAATGTGCTCCCCGCTATCTGCAACGAAGTAGCATATCACGAACAGTGATAGTTTTCAATACGTCAGCAGGTTGCTGTCATCGATTACCCCGCCTCACACCAAATTAATTTGAAGAAATGTAATTCCGCCGAAGAATATTCCCATTTCAAATTGAGATTAACGGAACTTTTTCTAAGACATCTGTACATTTATTTAACTGTAATGTTTATTTTAACAATTGTATTGCTTTTATATGTGTAGTTGCAACAGTTATTTGCGTTTATTCATTTAAAGAAATGCCAACATTTCTGCATTGGGTACGTGTGATTTTTACAAAGGAAATGTCAACAACGCCTAGGATTTTCCTGGATTTATGCCTAATTCAGGTGATTACCCATCTGCAATGCAGTTTATTATGTATAGTCATGTATGTGCACATTGGAATTCATAAAGTTATAGGCTGGCATTTGAACACTTTACTAAATTCTTCTGTATTTTGGGCAGTCGTTGGTAGATTCTCTTTTCCGCTTTGGGTTGTACAGGTCAATATGGCAGAATGGATAACCGAAAATGTACAGAAATTAATTTGGAAATATTTGCATTCTCCGCCGCTGGCCATTGTTTACAAAAGCGCGTAGGGTTACATAAATATGTCAAGTTGTAAAACACAGACTGGTAAAACGGAGATTTTATATGCTGTGATTTTTTATATTGTATATGCTGTGATCAGATGCGTGCTTTCGATTTTCGGTGCATTAGATTACCAGATTGCACTGCGATTATCGCAGTATAAGTACACGCACATAACTCTGAACTGGATAATAAAAAACACAATCAAATTAATTCATATACATGTAAGCCATTTGATTTAAAGAGGTAATTTGCAGTTAAGCACGTAACCACGTGTTTAACGTCTGAGACACACGTGCCGTTTCAGAACTATCCATTAAATAATTTCTCAAACAATACCCTCTATTTCCAGAGCTGGCAACCGGTATACGGAGATGGACGATTCCTATGACAACAGCCTGGCTGATGACGTGAAACCCAACAGGAGCAGTCAGACAGCCACGTCGCTAGACAACCCAGTCTACATGGCCTTTCAATGGTCAGAAAACAACATCTCTGACGTGTGATAATAGTCCCGATTGTCTTCTCTTGTTTATATTGTTCCCATGTCTCATGGAAAAATGGGATTTATGTGTTTTGCGACCAGTGCATGTCCAGATCAGCTTATGCACAGATCAGCCGGAGAGCGATCTATATTGTTTGATAAAAGCATGCCGGGATGGAATGGCGAACAGTGAAGATCCTGATCAGACTGTGCATTTCAGGTCGCATTTCTCCAATCACAGTCGCATAGATAACATATTGTATCACAATATTAAAATTACATCATTGTATTGACTGTGTATTGTCTTAACATCATCAGAATTATTGAAAGCAACATCGCTCGGCAAACGACGAAAATAAAATATGTCTTATAATATATTGAATAAGAAGACGTTTGATCTCTCTAATGAAAAGGTGACATTTTGACCTTTCGGTGGCCATCTTGGATGGCCTAATTACAGATATGGACACGAAAATGATCCCGAGTGATTGTCTCTTCAATAATTTCGATTTGAAATAATTATGGCATGACCATATTTGACCCCTAGTTGGCCATCCGGGTCCCCCAGTTTTGACCCCAGGGTCACCATATTTATAAATCTGAAAAAGAATTGACTGTTGATCATTCCTGTCAGGTTTCGTTGAAAAATATCCGGCGGTTCGTAAGAAGAAGAGTTTTTAAGAATTTGACCTACTTTTCCACGGCGGCCGTCTTGGATTACAAATCTGACATGCCCCCACCCATATATCATCCCTGTGTAGTTTGACGAACATCGGTCCAGCGGTTCACGAGAAGAAGATCTAGGCCCGGTTGCTCAAAGCTTCTGTTAGCTTAACAGACTGTTAAATCCTTAGCATTGCTAAGGATTTAACAGTCTGTTACGCTAACAGCGGTTTCGAGCAGCCGGGCCCTGATATCTAATATAAGGATGAACTTTCGAAATTTCTGTGACCATCTTGGATGACGTAAGATTTCGACACAAATACCCCAGAGTGATCGTCTTGTCCATAAATTTGACCTCTACTTGATCACCCCCACCCGGTCCAGCCCATTTTCGACCCCTGAGGCACCATTTTATAAAATCCGAAACAGCAGTGACTATAGATCATTATTGCCAAGGTTCGTTGAAATTGGCCGGGTGGTTCGTGAGAATACGATTTTTTAAGAAGTTGACCTACTTTTCTACGGCGGCCATCTTAGTTTATCATACGACCTCCAATTTTACAAAACGGACGTGCCCTAACCAGGTATTACGTATCTCGTTCAATCCAGTATAATAAACTGCTTACAGACAACTACGCTCAAATGGTTTAAAAGAGTTGAATATTGTATGCCCGCTGGTATACCATGGAATCATGTATGCCCGCTGAAATACATTTGAATTATGTATCTCAGCTGGTGTACCTTGGAATCATGTATGTCCGCTGGTATACCTTGGAATCATGTATGACCGCCGGTATACCTTTGAGTCACGTATGCCCGATGGATCATGTATGCCCGCTGGTATACCTTGGAATCATGTATATCTGCTGGTATACCCGCCGTCTGCGTGTAGACTCCCTGAGGCTTGTACCTCTATGTCAGAAAAGCGGACGTTAAACCCTATTCACTCACTCACTGCTGGTTTACCCTGGAAGCATGTATGCCTTGGAATCATGTATATCTGCTGGTATACCCTGGAAGCATGTATGCTCGCCGGTACACATTGGAATCATGTATGCCCGCTGGTATACATTGGCATCATGTATATCTGCTGGTACACCTTGGAAGCATGTATGTCTGCTGGTATAACTTGGAATCATGTATGCCAGCTGGTGAACCTTGGATTCATGTATGCCCGCTGGTATACCTTGGTATCATGTATGTCCGCTGGTGTACCTTGGTGTCATGTATGTCCGCTGGTATACTTTGGAATCACGTATGCCCGCTTGTGTACCTTGGAATTACGTATACCCGCTGGTAAACCTTCGAATCATGTATGTCTGCTGGTTTTCCCTGGAATCATCTATGTTCGCTGGTGTACCATGGAATCATGTATGCCCGCTGGTATACATTGGCATCATGTATATCTGCTGGTACACCTTGGAACCATGTATGTCTGTTGGTAAACATTGGCATAATGTATGCGCACTTGTATACCTTGGAATCATGTATGCCCGCTGGTATACCTTGGTATTATGTATGTCGGCTGGTATACCTTGGAATCATGTATGCCCTCCAGTAAACCTTGGAATCATGTATGCCCGCTGGTATACGTTGAAATCATGTATGCCCGCTGTTATACATTGAAATCATGTATGTCTGCTGGTATACCTTGGAATCATGTATGTCTGCTGGTATACATTGGAATCACGTATGCCCGATGGTATACCTTGGACACATGTATGCGCGCCGGTATATCTTGGAATCATGTATGCCTGCTGGTATACATTGGAATCATGTATGCCCGCTGGTATACCTTGGAAACATGTATGCCCGCTTGTGTACCTTGGAATCATGTATGCCCCTGGTATACCTTGGAAACATGTATGCCCGCTTGTGTACCTTGGAATCATGTATGCCCCTGGTACACCTTGGAAACATGTATGCCCGCTTGTGTACCTTGGAATCATGTATGCCCGCTGGTATACCTTGGAAACATGTATGCCCGCTTGTGTACCTTGGAATCATGTATGCCCCTGGTACACCTTGGAATCATGTATGTCTGCTGGTGTACCTTGGAATCATGTATGCCCGCTGGTATACCTTGGAATCATGTATGCCCGCCAGTAAACCCTGGAATCATGAATACCCGCTGGTATACCTTGGAATCATGTATGCTCGCTTGTGTACCTTGGAATCATGTATGCCCGCCAGTAAACCCTGGAATCATGAATACCCGCTGGTATACCTTCGAATCATGTATCGCTTGTGTCCTTGGAATCATGTGCCCGCTGTGTACCTTGGAATCATGTATGCCCGCCAGTAAACCCTGGAATCATGAATACCCGTTGGTATACCTTGGAATCATGTATGCTCGCTTGTGTACCTTGGAATCATGTATGCCCGCTGGTGTACATTGGAATCATGTATGCCCGCTGATACACATTGGAATCATTTATGCCCGCCGGTATACCTTGGAATCATGTATGTCCGCTGGGGTATACTTTGGAATCATGTATGGGCGCTAGTATACATTGGAATCATGTATACGCACCGGTATACATTGGAATCATTTATGCCCGACGGTATACCTTGGAATCATGTGTGCCCGCAGGTATACCTCTGCATCATGTATGCCCGTTGGTATACCTTGGAGTCATGTATGCCCGCCGGTATACCTTGGAACCCTCATATATGCCCGAAACCGGCCGGCCCGGAATACATTGGTTTGGAATCAATTTTTGTTTGGCCCGCTGGTATACCTTGGTGAATCATCATATTTGGTCCGCCGGTATACCGTGGAATCATATGTGCCCGCTGGTGTACCTTGGATCAGTGATGTGCCCACTGGGTATACCTTGGATCATGTATGCAGCCGGTATACCTTGGAATCATGTGTGCGCTGGTATGGTCCCTGAACATGTATACCGCTGGTAATAACCTTGGATCAATGTATGCTCCGCTTGTGTACCTGGATCATGTATGCCCGCTGGTATACCTTGGAATCATATATGCGCGCTGTACCTTGATTCCATGTATGCCCGCAGTATACTGGAATCCCTTGTTGGTATACATTGGAGTCATGTGTGCCCGCTGGTATACCTTGGAATCATGTATGCCCGCCGGTTTACCGTGGAATCATGTATGCGCTCTGGTATACCTTGGAATAATGTATGCCCGCTGTTGGACCTTGGAATCATGTATGCGCGCTGTTATACCTTGGAATTATGTATGCGCGCTGGTATACCTTGGAATAATGTACGCCCTCTGGTATACCTTGGAATCATGTATGCCCGCCAGTAAACCTTGGAATCATGTATGTCCGCTGGTATACCTTGGAATAATGTATGCCCGCCAGTAAACCTTGGAATCATGTATGTCCGCTGGTGTATACCTTGGAATCATGTATGACACCTAGTATACCTTGGAATCATGTATGACACCTAGTATACCTTGGAATCATGTATGACACCTAGTATACCTTGGAATCATGTATGGGCGCTGATATTCATTGGAATCATGTAGGTGCGCCGGAATACCGTGGAATCATGTATGCCCGCTGGTATACCTTGGAATCATGTATGCGCACCGGTGTACCTTGTAATCATTTATGCCCGGCGGTATACCTTGGAAACATGTGTGCTCGCTGGTATATGAAATCATGTATGGGCGCTGGTATTCATTGGAATCATGTAGGCGCGCCGGAATACCGTGGAATCATGTATGCCCGCGGGTATACCTTGGAATCATGTATGCGCACCGGTATACCTTGGAATCATTTATGCCCGGCGGTATATCTTTGAATCATGTGTGCTCGCTGGTATACCATGGCATCATGTATATCCGCCGGTAAACCTTCGATTCATGTATGCCCGCTGGTATATCTTGGAATCATGTATGCCCGCTGTTATACCTTGGAATCATGTATGCGCGCTGGTATACCTTGGAATCATGTATGCGCGCCGGTATATCTTTGAATCATGTATGCCCGCTGGTACACCTTGGAATCATGTATGCGCGCTGGTATACCTTGGAATCATGTATGCGCTCCGGTATATCTTGGAATCATGTATGCCTGCTGGTACACCTTGGAATCATGTATGCGCACCGGTATGCCCTGGACTCATGTATGTCCGCTGGTATACCTTGGAATCATGCATGAGAGCCGGTATACCTTGGAATCACGTATGCCCGCTGGTATGCCTTTGCATCATTTATGCCCGCTGGTGTACCTTGGAATCATGTATGCCCGCTGGTATACATTGGAATCATTTATGCCCGCCTGTATATCTTAGAATTATGTATGTCCGCTGGTGTATACCTTGGAATCATGTATGCCCGCTGGTATACCTTAGAATCATGTATGCGCGCTGGTATACCTTGGAATCATGTATGCCCGCAGTTATACCTTGGAATCATGTATGCCCGCCGATAAACCTTGGAATCATGTATGCCCGCCGGTATACCTTGGAATCATGTATGCCGGCAGTTATACCTTGGAATCATGTATGCGCGCTGGTATACCTTGGAATCATGTATGCCCGCCGTTAAACCTTGGAATCATGTATGCCCGCCGGTATACCTTGGAATCATGTATGCGCGCTGGTATACCTTGGAATCATGTATGCCCGCCGGTATACCTTGGAATCATGTATGTGTGCTGGTATACCTTGGAATCATGTATGCCCGCAGTTAAACCTTGGAATTATGTATGGGCGCTGGTATTCATTGGAATCATGTATGCGCGCCGTAATACCATGGAATCATGTATACGCGCCGGTATATCTTGGATTCATGTATGCGCGCCGGTAGATCTTGGAATCATGTATGCCTGCTGGTACACCTTGGAATCATGTATGCGCACCGGTATACCCTGGACTCATGTATCCCCGCAGTTATACCTTGGAATCATGTATGCCCGCCGGTATACCTTGGAATCATGTATGCCCGCCGGTAGATCTTGGAATCATGTATGCCTGCTGGTACACCTTGGAATCATGTATGCCCGCCGGTATACCTTGGAATCATGTATGCGCGCTGGTATACCTTGGAATCATGTATGCCCGCAGTTATACCTTGGAATCATATATGCCCGCCGGTATACCTTGGAATCATGTATGAGAGCCGATATACCTTGGAATCACGTATGCCCGCTGGTATGCCTTTGCATGGTGTACCTTGAAATCATGTATGCCGGCTGGTGTACCTTGGAATCATGTATTTCCGCAGCTATTCCTTGGAATCATGTATGCCCGCTGGTGTACCTTGGAATCATGTATGCCCGCTGGTATTCATTGGAATCATTTATGCCCGCCTGTATACCTTGGAATCATGTATGTCCGCTGGTGTATACCTTGGAATCATGTATGCCCGCTGGCATACCTTGGAAGCATGTATGCCCGCAGTTATACCTTGGAATCATGTATGCCCACCGGTATACCTTGGAATGCATGTATGCGCAGTTATACCTTGGAATCATGTATGCCCGCGCCTTGGTATCTTTACCTTGGAATCATGTATGCCCGCAGTTATACCTTGGAATCATGTATGCCCGCCGATATACCTTGGAATCATGTATGGAACCCAGTTATTACCTTGGTCATGTATGCGCGGTTATACCTTGGAATCATGTATGCCCGCCGGTATACTTTGGAGTCATGTATTGGCGCTTGTATACCTTGGAATCATGTATGCGCGCTGGTATACCTTGGGATCATGTATGCGCGTCGGTATACATTGGAATCATGTACGCCCGCTGGTATACATTGGAATCATGTATGTCCGCCGGTATACCTTGGAATCATGTATGTCCGCTTGTGTATACCTTGGAATCATGCATGCCCCCTGGTATACCTTGGAATCATGTATGGGCGCTGGTATTCATTGGAATCATGTATGCCCGCCGGAATAACGTAGAATCATGTATGCCCGCTGGTATACCTTGGAATCATGTATGCGCACTGGTACACCTTGGAATCATTTATGCCCGCAGTTATACCTTGGAATCATGTATGCCCGCCGGTATACCTTGGAATCATGTATGCCCGCCGGTATACCTTGGAGTCATGTATGCCCGCCGGTATACCTTGGAGTCATGTATGCGCGCTGGTATACCTTGGAATCATGTATGCCCGCCGGTATACCTTGGAATCATGTATGCCCGTCGGTATACATTGGAATCGTGTACGCCCGCTGGTATACATTGGAATCATAAGCCCGCCGTATACCTTTGAATCATGTAATGTCCTTCTGTGGGTAATAACTTTGAGAATCATGTATGTGCCTGGTATACCTTGGAATCATGTATGCGCACCGGTTACACCTTGGAAATCATTTTGCCCGGCGGTTATACTTTGCCATCTTGTGCGCCCTCAGTTATACCTTTGGCAATCAATGTTATTCCCGTGGGATACCTTGGATTCATGTATGCCCCGCCAGGTTATACCATTGGAATCATGTATGGCCCGCGCCGGGGATACCGTTTAGAATCATGTTTGCCGCG
The DNA here is from genome assembly GCA_029237695.1 of Conchocele bisecta. Taxonomy (NCBI): domain Eukaryota; kingdom Metazoa; phylum Mollusca; class Bivalvia; order Lucinida; family Thyasiridae; genus Conchocele; species Conchocele bisecta. The sequence continues at coordinate 1,093,179 of CM055266.1, forward strand.
CTTGGTAATACCTTGGAAATAATGTGTGGCCCGCTGGTATGCATTTGATTTGGGTAACCTTGGAATTCATGTATGCCCCGCTGGTGTACCTTGGAATATGTATTTCCGCAGCTTATTCCTTGGAATCATGTATGCCCGATGGTGTTACCTTGGAATATGTTATGCCGCTGGTATTCCATTGGATCATGTATGCACGCGTATTCCTTGGAAGCATGTATGCCCGCAGTTATACCTTTTGGGAATCATGTATGCCGCGCTGGTTATTACCTTGGAATTCATGTATGCCCGCAGTTATTACCTTGGAATCCATTGGTAATGCGCGCTGGTATACCTTGGAATCATGTTTTGCCCGCCAGGTTTATACCTTTGGAATCATGTATTGCCCGCCGGTTATACCTTTGGAATAAATGTATGCCGCCGTTACATTGTAGTTCATGGTATGCCCGCCGGTTGTACTTTGGAGTCCATTGGTAATGGCGCTTGTATACCTTGGAATCATGTTGCGCGCTGGTATACCATTGGGTTCATGGTATTGCGCGTCGGTGTTTACATTGGAATCAATTGTACCGCCCGGAGGGTGGTTTTACATTGGAATCATGTATGTCCGCCGGTAATACCTTGGAATCATTGTATGTCCACGCTTGTGTTAGACCTTGGGAATCATGCATGCCCCCTGGTTATACCTTGGAATCATGGTTTGGCCTGGTAATTAATTGGAATCAATGTATGGGCCCGCACGGATTAAGGTTAGAATTTCATTGGTTTGCCCTGGTATACCTTGGAATCTGTATGCCCGCCACTGGTACACCTGGGAATCATTTATGCCCGCTGTTATTACTTGGAATCATGTTATGCCCGGGCCGGTGGTACCTTGGAATCCATTGGTATGCACGCCGGTATACCTTGGAGTAATGTATGCCCGGCCGATATACCTTGGAGTTCATGTATGCCGCGCTTGGTAATACTTGGAATTTTCTTGTATGCCCGCCGGTATACCTTGGAATTTCATGTATTGCCCGTAGGTATACATTGGGATTCGTTGTTCCCGCCGGATGGTATTACCATTGGAAATTCATTGTATGCCCGCCGGTATACCTTGGATTCATGGTATGTCCGCTGGTTGTATAACTTTGATTCCCATCGTATGCCCCCTGGTATACCTTTGGAGTCATGTATGGGCGCTGGAATTCTTTGGAATATGTAGGCCCGCCGGAATTAACGGTTGAATCTTGTATGCCCGTGGTATACCTGGAATCCCATGTATGCCGGGCACTGGTATCACCTTGGAATTCTTTTATGACGGGCGGGTATACCTTTGCATAATGTGAGACCCATCGGTATACATTGGAATCATGTATGCCCGCCGGTATACCTTGGAATCATGTATGCCCGCCGGTATACCTTGGAGTCATGTATGCCCGCCGGTATACCTTGGAGTCATGTATGCGCGCTGGTATACCTTGGAATCATGTATGCCCGCCGGTATACCTTGGAATCATGTATGCCCGTCGGTATACATTGGAATCATGTACGCCGGCTGGTATACATTGGAATCATGTATGCCCGCCGGTATACCTTGGAATCATGTATGTCCGCTGGTGTATACCTTTGAATCATGTATGCCCCCTGGTATACCTTGGAATCATGTATGGGCGCTGGAATTCATTGGAATCATGTATGCCCGCCGGAATAACGTAGAATCATGTATGCCCGCTGGTATACCTTGGAATCATGTATGCGCACTGGTACACCTTGGAATCATTTATGCCCGGCGGTATACCTTTGCATCATGTGAGCCCTCAGTTATACTTTGGCATCATGTATTCCCGCTGTATACCTTGGAATCATGTATGCCCGCCGGTATACATAGGAATCATGTATGCGCGCCGGGATACGTTGGAATCATGTTTGCGCGCTGGTATACCTTGGAATAATGTGTGCCCGCTGGTATACCTTGGAATCATGTATGCCCGCCGGTATCCCTTGGAATCATGTATGTCGGCTGGGATACCTAGGAATCATCTATGCCCGCCGGTATACCTTGTAATCATGTATGCGCGCTGGTATACCTTGGAATCATGTATGCCCGCTGTTAAACCGTGGAATCATGTATGCGCGCCGGTATACCTTGGAATCATGTATGCGAGTCGGTATACCTTGGAATCATGTACGCCCGCTGGTATACATTGGAATCATGTATGCCCGCCGGAATACCTTGGAATCATCTATGTCCGCTGGTGTATACCTTGGAATCATGTATGCGCGCCGGAATACCGTGGAATAATGTATGCACGCTGGTATACCTTGGAATCATGTAGGCGCACCTGTATACATAGGAATCATTTATACCCGGCGGTATACCTTGGCATCATGTATGCCCTTTGGTATACATTGGAATCATGTATGTCCGCCGGTATACCTTGGAATCATGTATGCCCGCTGGTAAACCCTGGAATCATGTATGCCCGCTGGTATATCTTGGAATCATGTATGCCCGCTGTTATACCTTTGAATCAAGTGTGCCCGCCGGTATACCTTGGAATCATGTATGCCCACCGGTATACCTTGTAATCATGTGTGCCCGCTGTTATACCTTGGAATCATGTATGCCCGACGGTATACCTTGGAATCATATGTGCCCGCTGGTGTACCTTGGAATCATGTATGCGCGCCGGGATACCTTGGAATCATGTTGGCGCGCTGGTATACCTTGGAATCATGTGTGCCCGCTGGTGTACCTTGGAATCATGTATGCCCGCCGGTATCCCTTGGAATCATGTATGTCGGCTGGGATACCTAGGAATCATCTATGCCCGCCGGTATACCTTGGAATCATGTATGCGCGCTGGTATATCTTGGAATCATGTATGCCCGCTGTTAAACCGTGGAATCATGTATGCGCGCTGGTATACCTTGGAATCATGTATGTGCGTCGGTATACCTTGGAATCATGTACGCCCGCTGGTATACATTGGAATCATGTATGCCCGCCGGTATACCTTGGAATCATGTATGTCCGCTGGTGTATACTTTGGAATCATGCATGGCCCCTGGTATACCTTGGAATCATGTATGGGCGCTGGTATTCATTGTAATCATGTATGCGCGCCGGAATACCGTGGAATCATGTATGCCCGCTGGTATACCTTGGAATCATGTATGCCCGCCGGTATATCTTGGAATCATGTATGTCCGGTGGTGTATACCTTGGAATCATGTATGCCCCCTGGTATACCTTGGAATCATGTATGGGCGCTGGTATTCATTGGAATCATGTATGCGCGCCGGAATACCGTGGAATCATGTATGTCCGCTGGTGTATACCTTTGAATCATGTATGCCCCCTGGTATACCTTGGAATCATGTATGGGCGCTGGTATTCATTGGAATCATGTATGCGCGCCGGAATACCGTGGAATCATGTATGCCCGCTGGTATACCTTGGAATCATGTATGCGCACCGGTATTCATTGGAATCATTTATGCCCGGCGGTATACCTTGGCATCATGTATGCCCGCTGGTAAACCCTGGAATCATGTATGCCCGCTGGAATATCTTGGAATCATGTATGCCCGCTGTTATACCTTGGAATCATGTATGCACGCTGGTATACATTGGAATCATGTATGCGCGCCGGTATATCTTGGAATCATGTATGCCCGCTGGTACACCTTGGAATCATGTATGCCTGCTGGTATACCTTGGAATCATGTATGCGCACCGGTATACCCTGGACTCATGTATGTCCGCTGGTATACCTTGGAATCATGTATGAGAGCCGGTATACCTTGGAATCACGTATGCCCGCTGGTATGCCTTTGCATCATGTATGCCCGCTGGTGTACCTTGAAATAATGTATGCCCGCTGGTGTACCTTGGAATCATGTGTGCCCGCTGGTGTACCTTGGAATCATGTATGCTCGCTGGTATACATTGGAATCATTTATGCCCGCCTGTATACCTTGGAATCATGTATGCCCGCCTGTATACCTTGGAATCATGTATGCCCGCTGGTATACCTTGGAATCATGTATGGGCGCTGGTATACATTGGAATCATGTATGCGCGCCGGAATACCGTGAAATCATGTATGCCCGCTGGTACACCTTGGAATCATGTATGCCCGCTGGTATACCTTGGAATCATGTGTGCCCGCCGGTATACATTGGAATCATGTATGCCCGCCGGTATACCTTGGAATCATGTGTGCCCGCCGGTATACCTTGGAATCATGTGTGCCCGCTGGTATACCTTGGAATCATGTATGCCCGCAGGTATACCTTGGAATCATATGTGCCCGCTGGTGTACCTTGGAATCATGTATGCGCGCCGGGATACCTTGGAATCATGTATGCCCGCTGGTGTACCTTGGAATCATGCATGCGCGCCGGGATACCTTGGAATCATGTTTGCGCGCTGGTATACCTTGGAATCATGTGTGCCCACTGGTATACCTTGGAATCATGTATGCCCGCCGGTATCCCTTGGAATCATGTGTGCCCGCTTGTATACCTTGGAATCATGTATGCCCGCCGGTATTCCTTGGAATCATGTATGTCGGCTGGGATACCTAGGAATCATATTTGAGCGCTGGTATACCTTGGAATCATGTATGCCCGCCGGTATACCTTGAAATCATGTATGCGCGCTGGTATACCTTGGAATCATGTATGCCCGCTGTTCAACCGTGGAATCATGTATGCGCGCCGGTATACCTTGGAGTCATGTATGCGCGTCGGTATACCTTGGAATCATGTACGCCCGCTGGTATACATTGGAATCATGTATGTCCGCCGGTATACCTTGGAATCATGTATGCACGCCGGTATTCCTTGGAATCATGTATGTCCGCTGGTGTATACCTTGGAATCATGTATGCCCCCTGGTACACCTTGGAATATGTATGGGCGCACTGTATGTGAATATGGCGCTGGTACTTTTGTATGATGGTTATTCATAATTGGCGCTGTATACCTTGGTGTCAATGTATGGCGCGCCATACCTTGGAATCATGTATGCCCGCGGCCGGAAAACCCGTGGTCATGTATCCCGCGCCGGAATACGTGATCCAGTATGCCCGCCGGATACCTTGAATCATGTATGCATACCTTGGAAATATGGTGCCGGCTTATCTTGATACCAAGTATGCGCCCCGTAACCTTGGAAATGTATGCCGCCGGTATACCTTGTATGTATGCCCATGTGTTATACCTGGAAAAATTAGTAGCCCGCTGGATATTGGTGTCCAATTGCGCATGGATAACTTTTGTATTGTAGCCCGCTGGCATACGTTGAAGTCATTAGCTATGTGATTAACAGGCAATGAATTTGATATTTTTTGAAATTGTAATAATGAAATATTTTAAACTAAAGTGAAGTCGATAGCGCGACATTCCAATAGACCGACTGTTTCCATTTATTTGTCCGAAAGTGGGAATAATCCATGACCAGAGAGGTCAATTTAAAAACTAAATCCACGTATATGATCACCATAAGGAATCGGCATACCAAATTAAGTTTAGAGGTGTCTCCGTTTGAACAGTTTACAAGAAACGTGACGGACGGACATACGGACTAATCTACGAACATTCGAATGTACGGACGGACGGACGGACGGACGTACGGACGGACGGACAGACAGACGGACAGACGGACAGACGGACGAACTTACATTTCGGACCTTAGGGGGTACTTGCTATATAAAAGATCAAAGAAATACCCCGTAAGACACAATAGGCTTACGGGGTACGGATTAAGTTCCATTGTGTTCTAACCCTAACCCACTGTCTTAGGCCACGCCCCCTACCCCATAAGTACCCTAATGTGTGCCCGGACAGACGGACAGACGGACAGGACAGACGGACAGACAATACACTCATTATTCTATTTAAAAAATGGGTATAAATATTGTAATACATTCAAGTGTGCTTGAATTTGGTTAAACTTTCAGTATTTCTTACATGTATATACGTACTCAATACTATTTCAACAGAGAAATATTGTGTTGCAATTTGTTTTGGTTATACCACAGATTGGTTGGATTATTTTCAAGTCGGCCATTTCAAGTAAACTTACGCTCCTCATCACATGTTCACGTGTGGGTGCAGTAAATGTATTCGTAAATCCTATAAAGAAACAAACTCCATACTATATGTGGCTGTACCTGGAGAAATTGGGCTTATGGGCTTTTCGACCATTGTAGATCCTGATCAGCCTGTGCAGTCTGATCTATTCCATCAATGAAACACCCGGCATGCTTCTAATAAAGAACATAATATCATGCAATACAACAGGAGTGTTCTATTTGATGAAGAGCTACACTGATCGCAAATCCCATGAGCCCCATTTCTCCAGTCACACTCACATTATATACTTCAAAGTATAGTAACATAAAGTGCTATGTATATAGTAAATACATGGTTAGTGCCGTCGAATATAAAATATATTCGGTTGAGCCTTAGACAGCTAAAGCTCGCCCCAATAAATTTGTCGTGGCAAAACCGAATATATTTTATGTTCGACGACACTAATCAAATATTTAATTTATACCGCATATTGAACTTAATTGTTGAACGTGCGTGACGTCATGTTTTGACGTCATTCCCTCTCGCCATACGTCACAAATCTAGCGACGTCATTCAAAGCAAAACGCTGGGTAGATTCGGCATTGTGTATATTCGGCATGTCAGTGTCCTTGGTTATGTCGCATATACTGTAAAAATGGACAAAATTTGGCTGAATCGACAGCGACTTTGATTTTAAAATCGGCCGCCATCTTGAATTTGCTGTTGAGAATGACCAATCAGAGGCCGCGATTCGGGGTCAACGGTTTATCTATATTAGGCTACTTCAGGTATTAGGTTACTTCAGATATAAGCAACATTTATTTAACCCCTTTATTATGCTACATGGAGCAATAGCTGCGGTATAAATGTATATATAGATGGCCTTCTATGTGTGCTCCGTCGCTATCAATGACAAGTTCAGCAATGCGGCTGGACTATGACACTCGCGCGATTTCACTTGTGTCTCGATTGATAAACTATCTAATATCAAACACTTGTGCGATAGCGTGATAGTAATCACGATAATACAGACGTGTGGTTGACAATATGTTCATTTCATGTTTCACACCAGAGTATGCCCGGATCAACAAACGCATGCACACAGTCTGATCAGAGAATGTAGCTGTTTGAAAATGTATGATCGACTGCGCCGTACTTGTACTGAATAATGCAATACATATAATCTAGCGTAGTGTTGATATTTATTGGGACATTGATCTATCAAGTCAGCTGATTTCACAAACATCAGTGAACTCGCTTAATAATCGTTTAATAACTACCATATTAAATGAACACAAATGTGAGATTATATTTACTATCATCATACATTAACGTTGTACTGATAATCTAAAACGTTTGTTCTGCAGCGGTCTTCTCATTTACATGTTTATTACACTGGTTTATTGCATAAAATAGACTTTCACGGTGTAATAAAAATCATAATACACTAGACTAAGTGTAATAAATAAGCACACGAGACAGGTCCAGAAAACATGCTAGGTAATCACTGCAGCTTCAACATATTGTGCTGTGCGTATGCAATAAATATAATCTACCATGTGTGAATATTTATTATGATATTTATTAAACTTATTGACTGATTTCTTAAGAAACTCGTCATAGACTCGTTTCTTATGAACTCAGTAAACTCGTTTAATAAATATCATATTTAATCACCCATGTAAGCTCCTCTATGTACTATGCGTTTTATTACATTGTGTGATTCCACTGCGAACGCTCATTTCATGATTGTATGCAACAGAATGCAACGTACATTTAGCAGGATCTATACATATGTTTTACACACACTGGGACCCTATGTCTATGAACTGAACTACTAAGTCTGCAATAATAAGTCATTTCAACCCTACATACCATAAAGCCAATATTTACTACCAACACTGTAGATCCAGTTGAGCCGTATGGTGTACGAACGGGGTCAAAACTAAACTTACAGGTGCACCTGCATTTTTTACAGCTGCACCTGTAAATGTATAGCTGCACCTGTAAATGTATAGCTGCACCTGTAAAAAAATACAGCTGCACATTTTTATAGCTGCAGCTGTAAATGTATAGGTGCACCTTTTGTATTTGTTTACAGGTGCAGCTATACATTTACAGGTGCAGCAGTAAAATATGCAGGTGCACCTGTATTTTTTATAGCTGCACCTGTAAGTTTAGTTTTGACCCCGTTCGTACACCATAGAGCCGCTCGTAAAGGGCCATCTCATCAGGAACTGTTGTGATTGTCATATGTTATGAGGTGAATGGGTTAAATAGTAAACAAAACAACCAGGGGCCCATTTCACTAAACGTCGTACGACTAAAATGTTCGTAAGTGTAAATTTAGGATCGTCTGGGAATTTCAATTGATGGATTTATATTTATTGAGCATAGGCTGCACATGCAGCCTATGCTCAATAAATGTAAATCCAAAAATTGTTTACAAGAAAACGTTTTAATGTGAAATTTACAGTATATCATAATTCTGCTCTTACGAACATTTTAGTCTTACGAAGTTTCGTGAACCTGCCACCAGTAACAGTGATGGATGTGCCCTTCAAAATGTTCAACGCCCAAACACTTTAACGTAACTTTCTAAGTCATTTGCAAATAACCTTGAGCACCGAGTGGGCTATGCCATGAAACTATGGATGATGTTAAGGTAGTATGTCATAGATAGATACACTTGGCTTCAATGATAATTGCTTCATAAGAGTGATGCGATAATTGAATATAGCATATGTGAATATTGTCCTGTTACTGTATACTATATGGAGTATTGAGTTGCCATCTCCACCATCTTCGTATCTACAAGCCATCGTACAATTTCACCGCGTTTGACACATACCAGCAAATAATATAACAGTAAATCAAATAAAGGTTGGTGCAATACATCATATGACAGATAGGACAACGGCGTGCCATAAATATTATGCCAGCAAACTACAAAAGACGAGCTATCTGAGCATTTTTTCCAACAATCTCAAAATATATTTCAACGTGTAAACTTTTCAATCTGATGCACATCCTATTGTCAGTGTACACGCTACCCATTGGTAAAGCCTTATTTACTTGCATAGTAGGTGAGTAGATACAATGGAAAATACTCTCAGGTAACTGCTTAAATGTCACTGGATTTGATAGCTAATAACAGAGTAATGTAGTGAGTATATATGGTACATGTATGTGTTGTGTGATTTGCCAGGTAAAAGTGATACACTGTGCGATTTTCTGTGTATGAGGTTATTTACAATGGTGGTTAATGTTGTTAAAAACACATGCGGAAAACTGGCCAGAAAACTGACTTATTATACTGTTTAGTGTAATATAATTGATAGGAGTCCATTGTTCTGACTTTTCTACATGTGTTTAACTACATTATGTCATATGTGTCAAACGGCAGCTGCATGTGACTGATGACTTGAAAAGATGGCCGAGTTAGCCACTCCATGTCCCTTATGGGATACAGTAACGAGGCAGTGTTCACATATATGTTATACATATATTCCATCACATTTACGAAACAATTATCTCGGAAATAAACGATGGCATAGATGGTATAAAACGGGTCCTTAACGCATATGAATTTTCATCAAGCCAATCACACATACGGTAAGTAGGTAACCGAAAACTTTAACTCAAATCTCGGTCGGGTAGACGCACGGTAAAACGGACGAATACATGCACATGGTGGCCAGTATATGTGGTTGTGGCTGGAGAAATGGGGCTCATGGGTTTTGCGAGTGCATCCGCACAGTCTGATCAGTATCTGCACTGTTCGCCATTCCATCAATGAAACACCTGTCTGTAACAAAGAATACAGATCATTATCAGGCTACAGGAGTGTACTATCTTCATCCCATAAGCCCCATTTATCCAGTCCCAGCCACTTTGCACGCCGAAAACAGTGTTTCGGGGTACATAAAAATGGATTCAATAACATCGTCATATACTGATCATAGTCCGGGGTGTCTATATCCATACGCCATATAAGCCCTTCATAGCCGGTATATGATTATCTTGTATTATCTAACATACATACATAGATACCTATGTAGGGTTTGATACCCTAATTAAGACGCGTTACTTTCCATTTCACTTTGTTCATGCATTTTCTGACCTTGTGGTGATATTACGAAATAGTGTCGATGGGTGAACCACATAATGTGTGTTTCGTTGATGGCATGGCGATGATCTTTAGTAGAATGTGCGGATGCAAAGGCTGATCTGGATCTACAGTGGTCGCAAAGCCCATAATCCCATGTCTCCAGTCAGAGCGACATATAGTCATTAGATAAGTGTCATCCGTGGTATACGTGCCACACGTGGGTGAGATTGTTTTTGTATATTGAATCACGATTAACGGCCAATGTTCTTTTCATACCGGTATCGCATTTTCAAACTACTAGTACTCCCCCACCCCAACCCCGCCCCGATAAAATTATCCTACAGTGTTTTGAAAATGGAACAGGTATCCATTTTCAAAACACTCCCTCAGTGTATCAAAGAGAGTGTTGTGAAAATGTCAACCTGTCCATTTTGAAAACACTCTAGAGTGTTTACATCCAGTGGAGTGTTTTGAAGTTCCTACACCGGGTGAACACCGATTCCACTATGTCACCTGTACATGTGGGGAGAAATTCTCAAAATCAGAATTTAATATTTAATTAAAAAGAGATATTCAGAGCTTAAATCGGAAAAACCTGACCTGGTGCCATGTCCTGACCACACAAGACTTATTTAGCCAAACGCCTTAAAATATTGCCATTAGTGCTATTCTTACTACTCTTTGTACAATATGTATAAATATTAAACTTTTATTATTAACATTAGTATAAATAAACGTTGATTGATATGAGTTGATATTTGTGGGGTAGCTTCGATATTGTGTGCACCAACGATCTGACTGTCTCAATTACGGTGTCCTGTTAGGGCCATGTTACATTTTATCCCGTCAACACAGTGCGTATGTGCCGTGAAACACGGTGCCGTGAAACATTTTTGATATCCAGTCAATACTATTTTTGCATTTTACAGCCATTTATAGGTGATGATGGGATAAATAGAATAGTAGGTTAGTGCCGTGAATGGGAAAACATATCTGGCGCGGCACGGAAACGGGATGTGCTCGGATATCCAAAGGAGACCCACGTAAATTTGATACTAATTTAAAGGCACTACATCATGATAAACACATGGTGGTCGGTGAGCCTTTGAACACGGCACAAATATGCACTTCACGACCGACCAGCCGTGTGCGGTCCCAATCGTAAAGCAACAGTACGTGAACTATATTTAAAAGGAAAACAAAGTAATACAACAAAGCCCCCACAACAACTATTCCCCAATTGAACTAACGAGAAAATAACAGTCCGAGCAGGAAGAAACAAATCACAATGAAGTACAATACACGTAGACATGACAACAATGATGTTGCCTTGGAACGGCCGGCCAGTAAACAAAACAGTTCACTGTCAGTATAATGATGCAACTTAAACGAGTCCGCGTAAACCAACGCGATAATTGCTCATTATGTAACATAAAACGTTGCCTGATAAATATAATACCATGTGTATTATGATATCAAGTTTATCAGACTCGGCTCGGAAACGGTAGAAATTCCTCGGCGAGCCTCGGAATTCCTACGCGTTCCATAGCCTTAGTGATCAAACGACACTATTGTCGCAATATCAATGTTCAGTAAATGCATCGTATTAGTTTCGTGTTTCTGAATCACATATCAAATAGACAATCGTTTGAGATCCTCTGTGTACCACTCCGAATGTCCTCACTATCATATGACGTCATATAAACTCGTCATTAGTAGGACAGAGGTCGTGAAGTTAGTATCGGCAGGGCAGGTGTAACAATACCGGACAAAGGGTGCATTTGATTCATCAGCTCGAAGAGGAAGTTATATTAAACAAACAATGGGTCAGTATGATCAAACCATGTATATAATAGCGTAACAAATGCAAATATACGTAAGCAAAATATACATAACAAGGGGCCATGATGGGAAATCGGAAAAGGGTTAACCGATTTCCCATCATGGCAACTTAAACTCTTTCAGCCATAAGTATAAGACATGGTATCATCCATAATAATTTTGAACTATTACATTAATTAAACAATAAAAACACTGTAGGCTACGATGAGCCGGTCTTAATGAACTCTTAATGAGCCGGTCATCTGGGCCTATGGTGTTTTACAAAACTTGGCCTTATGTTTTTTATGGTTGAAAGAGTTGAGGATCAGTGGGCCGTTTCACTAAAATTCGTACGACTAAAATGTCCGTAAGTGCAAAACTATGATGAGTCTGTACATTTCACACTAACAATGTCTTCTTGCAAACAATTGATGGATTTACATTTATTGAGCACAGGCTGCATATGCAGCCTATGCTCAATAAATGTAAATCCATCAATTTAAATTTCCAGATGATCATAAATTTGCACTTACGAACATTTTAATCGTACGGAATCTAGTGAAACGGCTCCCATGGGCTCTTTTCACTAAACTTCGTACGAGTAAGAAGATCATAAGTGCCAAACTAATATTGACAGCAAATTTAGCATTATTAGGCGATTTGGGTAAATGTTTTCTGGATTTGTTCCGACTTTATGAGCTCCACATACAGGTGGAAAATGTTAGCGTTAATGAAACGGAGTAATGTAATTGGTAGAAATCTAAGTACGAACATTTTTGTCGTACGAAGTTTAGTGAAACGGGCCCCGAAGGTCTCTACCCGATCATCGTTTGATTCAAAGATAATTTCTTAGTTAATGTGATGGAATATATGTATAACATATATGCGAACATTGCGAAAATTGCCTCGTTACTGTATCCTATACGGCACATGGAGTGGCCAACTCGGCCTTCTTAGTGTGTTCACGTCATCATCAACTTTTACCTTTTAATCCGTTTGACAAAGTTTGGAAAATGCGAAGCAAAACATATGATGTAATGTAGCCAACTATAGGTAGAACAGTCAGGACGACATACTCCTATCAATTATAATACACCAAACTCTAAACTATGTCAGTTTTCTGGATATTGCAAAATAGCCTCATGTAATGGAAATGGCACAGTGTGTCACTTTTACATGGCTGGCCACACAACACATACCATATAGGATAGGAATTGAGAAGTACCGATGTTCAGATATTACAGTGATTACAGTGGCTCGTACTTTACTTTAGTTTGCTCTAAAGCACAGTGCAGTGTACACGTCAGCCACATTTTGAGAATGTTGGCAAAAGTACACCGATATCTGACCTGCATTTTAGTACATCTTCGTGTAATATAATTGATAGGAGTCCGTTGTCCTGGCTTTTCTATGTATGATTAGCTGCATTGTATCATATGTTCTACTAAATGCATATTGCAGCATAGGATACAGAACGGGGCAATATTCACATATAGAATATTCACATATAGAAATAGTCGCAATATGTGATTAATTGAGACGAAATGCTATAATTTAAAGAAAATAGGTCAAGCAATAAAACCCAATAAATCTGAAAATTTACAACTTCAATATTGTTTTCTTTTTCAAAATAATAAAAATGTTACCTGTTCCAAATATTTTATTTGACTAAATTCCGTCAAATATAATATGATTGCGAACAAAAGAGTATCCTATGAAGTTAACATGGGCAGACATGGAGGAGGGGCTGATTGCCAGGTGTGGAAAACGAAAACACAATAGAAACAGACACCGAGGTTTGGCGAGATAGCTAAACTAAAACAAGAAAACAAAAAAGCTCACAGACAGAACATTCGGGTTACAGCTGACATACAAACTAGTAGCAATGTACCGCAACATATATTTATCCCAGCTTGTTGGCGTAACATATCGTCCGTCCGTTCACCCGCCACAATCTCACTTTCGGATGCATCTCCAGTGCACATCGCCCAGCACAACGGGACTTATTGCCTCGTGTCCAGTGTAGCTTCTTATGACATATTACGGGTGCTATGCCGCTGTAGTCTCATAACGATATGTACTGTTCGTTAGAACAAAGGACAAGCAATGTTCACAGTGTATATTGTGAACAGCGTAGATGTATATCATACTCTGATCTGTGTCTACACTGGTTGCAATGATCATACACCAGGTTATCGTAAAACAACAAGCCGCACATAATGAACTCATACTACATTTAGTATGTAAAACCAGCATAGACATGGCGGCTGTTTCACTAAACTTCGTACGACTAAAATGTTCTAAGTGCAACATGATTATAGTCGGTCATTTTCACATTAACTATGTTTTCTTGTAAATACTTATCGGATTTACATTTATTGAGCATAGGCTGCATATGCATATGCAGCCTATGCTCAATAAATGTAAATTCATCAATTGACATTTCCAGACGATTCTAAATTTGCATTTACGAAGATCCTAGTCGTACGAAGTTTAGTGAAACTGGCCCCTGTTACGTAGCCGAGTTCACCAACAGTGGTAAGTACACTTATCTACATAAGTACACTTTGCGGGAGTAATTATTAATGTGTACTAAAATTCATTATTTCATATAGAACACATATTTCATGATTAAAATAATGCAGCTTTATTAACTGTATTTATTCAATTATCAGAGCCATTTTTTTCAGTTAAATAAAAATAATGATGTGTTTGAAAAACAATATA